>VACF01001503.1:0-10400 GCA_006891605.1 Pleurozium schreberi | reverse complement strand
ATCTTCTGGCGACCAGGGAATTTGAACTTGGCACGGCGAAGGGCCTCCTGCGCATGAATGCCGTTCTGGTCCTTGCAACGCACRGACAAGAGCACTTGTCCAATRGCCACCCGAGCGCACACMCCCTGCGGCTTRCCGAAAGCGCCTCGCATACCCGTCTGGAGCCTATCAGCTCCGGCGCACGAAAGCATCTTGTTGATACGGAGCACATGGAAGGGGTGCACACGGACACGCAGATGGAACGCATCCTTTCCTGCGTACTTGGTCATGTACTTGTTGCAGGCAATGCGGGCCGCCTCGAGAGCCTCACTGGAGACATTCTCCTTTTCCCACGACACCAAGTGCACACAGAAGGGGAATTCATCGACTCCCTTCTTCTTCATGCCCACATCGTAAATGCGGATTTTCGGGTCCGGCACACCCCGGCAAAACCGCGACTTGGGGTAGGGCTTGTTCTTAATCTGCCTGTAGCATCTGGCCGGACCTGAGAATACAACCCCGAGAACCACCACATCAACACCACAAACCACCAAATTGACCAAAACGCAACAAAATTCAGACCACCGCTTCTACAGAGAGGAACAAAAAACCTAAAACCCCACAGRTCAACTCGCATTCCTCAAGCTCACAACTTCTCCGGCTCGTAAAGCACACATCCCTTTAACACATGTACCAAGCACTCAGCCACACGCAGGATGGAACAACAGGGCGAAGAAGAGCACGTATACAAGCTCATGACAACAACGCCGGTGAATAAAGTTTTGGACCAAATCCCCGAAAGAATTCAGACCACCTCCTTCACAACTAAAAACCTAAAAAGGGTAAACCTAAAAACGCCACAAACCCTAAACCCTAACCCTCGCCATACTCCGGCAAACAACACAGAAATCAAGCAACAAGTCAAACGAAGACTGCCCGAAACAAACAAGAACACTTACGGCGGCCCATGGCAACAGCACAAGTGACGAAAAGTTTGAAAGTATGGCGCTAGCAACCGCTAGAGCTTGCGCCAGATACAAAAMGCAGAAAGAAGCGGCTGAAGAGCAGAGAAAGATTGAGAGTGAAGCAAGCAAAGCAGGAGAAGACGGTGTAATACTTACGGCGACCCATGGCGACAGAAGCGCGTAGCTGCTCCTGAAAATGGCGTTGCAGTGGAAAAGGAAGGGGCTCAGGCAAGACCCGAGCATATGTGGCCTTCTCCACCCCGACGCCTCTAAACCCTAGCCAGACAGTCCCCCCTCTAACCGCGGTTACTTCTAGCCTAACCACGGTAGCTTCTCTTGGAGCCTCGGTAACTTCTAGGGTTACGATTTTACCTCAAACTAGACTGTAAGCTTACTCCGCTCTCCTTCTGGGAAAATACGTAACTTCAACATCCGATCCTGCATAACCAAAACGATATATATAAACGAATGCTTTGTGCAGAAGAGGGATTTCTCAGCAACTTGGGAAAACCACGAAAAAAGTTCATGACAGAGTGAATCTAAAATGACTGAAGAGGCCACTCCGTCAAACAAACACTCGAAATTCCTCCCAATTTCGCAGATCGAAAATTTGAAAATGCCATGAGTAGAACACATTTCAGAATATCCAAGTAATGTACAGGGTACTAAACCATTATGTAATTGATCTCGTGTTCTGTACTGACCCCTGTTACTACCAACAACTCACCTATCCATATAAATGATCTTATTAGCAAATGGTGAAAATGTCTTGACTAAAGCCTTGATGGCTTGCTTATAGCCACAGATCATTGAATGGACAAAACAAGCAAGTTCAAAGAAGGCACTTACATCCCGCAGCTTGTTGCGAGGAAGCATGCGGTGTACAGCTTTGCGAAGCACTTCAGTCGAATCGCGTACCATCTGTTCCTTAACAGTCCTCTCTTTAACATGACCTATGTAACTGCGCGGAAACACGGCATATTCTCAAAAAGCAAATATTCCACATCCTGTTATTTAGAGAAAGGACCGACTACACAACAAAAGTGAAATGATAATCGATGCAAATATCCATTCTGCCAGCTCCAATGCTACTATGCCATCAATAAACAGCCGAAATTACATTCATCGGTTCAAGATTACATAAAGATCGATATGCATCTGCGTACCCTGTGTGCCAATAATATTTCTTATCAGTCAGTTTATTTCCAGTAAGTGTAATATCTTTCGCATTCACGACAACACATATGTCGCCCTTGTCTTCGTTAGGAGTGTAAGTGGGCTTGTCCTTTCCCTGTAGCACCACGGATATCCTGGACGCCAGTCTCCCCAGAACCTGCATAGCAACTTTTCATGTCACAATCGCAGGACCTAAGACGTTCATTGCATGCAGTCCCTCCAAAGCAAATATCCATTTTTCCCACCACAAATGTACTCGATGAATAGCATGCATGGCTTCACTATTACAATAAACCCTTGAAGGCTCATACGATGAACATACCTCCCCTTTGCAATCAAACAGTCGCCATCGGAGACCTTTTGTAACTGCTGGAGTTAGTCCCGCTAGTGGTTTCTGCAACATTCCAACACGGTTTTTTCTCATTTGACCATTGGTGACTTTGTGCCCCGACCGAAATTAAGCAATGCCAGTTCCAAAAAGTCTCATTGTAACAGCAGAAAATGAATCCCGCAACCTAAACGACCAGTTTCCCCGACATCAGTTTCCGGTTCATCTTTCTTCTGAGAACAGATAGCATGCGAATATACTCTTCAGGAGACCTAAACCGAGTGCTCGAATATGTACAAAGCTCATCATCGAAGGCTCCAAAGAAAGATCATTGAAACAAACGAAGCATTTCAAAATTTGTAATCTCTAGAGTGATATGTTCGGATGCCATTGACTTTCATTCGAATCTTATACCAGCACAAATTGTAGTCTATCAATTCAAGAAAGTAAATCATAATCACAAGTTCATATCAGAAATTGAGGGTCACCGCTGGGAGCGCAGAAGCAACAGCGRCGAATTCACTCAAACTTGTCCAACACTCGACCAAATTTCATAATTCAAAGCTTGCAAGAAATGAACAACCTCATAACATCATGATAATACACTTACACGAAGATAGTACCGCGACATCGCAGCTCCTCGAGGGAATCACTTCGAGGTCAACCAAATAGTCGTCCAAGTGATTGAAAAGGAGCGCAAAACTGAAAGCGCCTGCAGCGTGCAGGGTGATCGCCAAATCCTAAACCCTAACCCTGGATCCCAAAACAACCGGAGCGAGGGTGGTAAGCGAAAGATCCAGGCGATTCAGAAAAACGAGGACTACGTCAGGCTTGTCCTTAATCTGCCTGTAGCCACTGGGGATCACCCTGAAACTCACAACATCAAAAAAGCGAACTACCAAATTGACCAAAACCAAACAAAAGTGAGACCATCACAAATATTGAGACCATTAAAGCGAAGAACAGAAACCCTATAAACTCCAGACATTGAACCTCACCAGCTMAAAAAACACAAATCYCTTCAACAGAGATACCAAGCACCCAGCCAAGCGCAGGCTGGACCGACACGGAGAAGAAGAATTCGAATGGCCCCGTGCTCCATTCACTCTAAACCCTAAACCCTCGCCCGTCAAAGTGAACCTGGGCAACTCGATTGTATCTGAAATGTAAAAACATCCTAGATTTGAGATGTTCTACCTTCAATCTTAACCCTTGTGGTGCGTGCGCTGAAGGGGAATGTAGATTTGGATTATATTGGGCAAAAATAAATTATAGCTTGAGAAGAATTTAGATGTAAGATTTTTATAAAATTTAACACTACCCCATCCTTAAATGAAGTGATTTTGGAGTTTCCACACCAACTAATCACAAGAATAAACAAATTTGTTTTTTTAACATACTACAAGATTCTTCACCTATTTCTTTTTCTCCCCGTAGTAAAGCTCTTGAAGACATTTACGATTCAGATAATGGGACACCATGACTCTCAAGTTTTAGATCTTAGAGGTGTTGGAATTTTAATATAACATTTTACTATACAAACACAGTATTAGTAAAAATAAATGCTCACTTCGCATTCACAAGAATACTTCAAAGTGTTAGACAAAACTCCGGAATCTGATATCATTGATTGTTTTCACATTGATAGTGTTACCATGCTTGCAACCTTATTATCAAGCAAATTTATTTGGCGCGGAGTTCAAACCTAGAAATTATTGGACTGCTTACATTCGCATGTCACCTTGTTTCCATATTCTAAATTTTTATTACAAGCCCATGAGTTGTCACTACACTTAAAATCACTTTTTGACCATTGATAAATCAAAAATATAGAGATTGAGACCTTCAAATGAGTTGACCATGACCTAATCATATACTACTTTGATGAAGATGAAAGAATATATTCTACAAACGAAATAGTCTAAATTTTTTTAAAGATATGCTGAATACAACGTCTTTTCCAAACAATGAATCAAAACATTCAAACATAAATTATCCCTTTCAGAATAATTCAAAATACCAAATTTCTATCCAACTATACTGATTTATGCTATTAGTGACAGTGCAAAATTAATGTCCCCTACAGAATTAGTGTCACTACAATATTTGTGGGGAGGAAAGGTAGTACGTAGTACAATACAGTAACACTTCACACGCACTAAGGATAAATCAKTGTACTCTATTTCAGATCAAATGGACACCCATAGAAGTTCACGAATGACGAATAGAGGAAAATCGAGCTAAATAAYTTAATTAATTTGTCAACAGGATAGAAAACTGCTTTACATTTATGGTCCAAATGTAAACTGGATTGTATAAAAAACAAAAAAATGATGCACTCATAACGAATCGCCTAAACTATCATATGCAACAAGATTACGAAAGAGTGCACCCTTCACGTATTCACTCGTGAATATGAGTTATCCGTGAACCGATAGTAGAGTCCCATGCATTGCGAAATAATGTACTCAAAAAACAACTGCACAAGAAAACAACAAAAATAAGATGTCACGAGCATATCACTAAAACAGTGCTTACAACAAGCAAAAGTGCATTGGAAAAGAACATGAAGCCTACGATCAAAAAGGACTTGGTTCCAAATTTTGGGGTTAGCGTAAGTASCACTGAAGTAATAAAAAGGCTTATTGAAAAAAATACCTGAATGTTTGACGGAAGGGCACGCCATTTGTCAAGGTTTGGTATTGCCTGCAAAAACAGTCAACGTRCATCAGCGTCGATAATTCAAATGCTTTCACTTTACAATGCAGTCTTAAATAAACAGAAATGCCGCTTCRTTTCTTTCAAAAGCAAAGCAAGCCTGACTAGGCAGTGACAAGTACAGGAAAAGCTTACCTCAAAACCGCTCACACCAAGGACAGTCACACGGTAAGCAATGCCGACAGCCATGTATACGACAAACGCAAGCACCAACCTGCACAAGCACTTCCTGAGGTAAATTTCTTGACTGCTTGAATATGACACCAAATACAAGAACAATACTAGCCTACGCAATAATTATTTATTTCCCAGAAAACATTTATAAGTAACAGGTGTTGAACACTGCGGCACTCAGGTTAACTGTCTGAAACCTCATTCCTGTGTTGTAAGGGTCCACGGAAGCTGGSAAACCTTCCGAGAATARAAAACCAGACGGCTTTGACAACGACARTCCCAACAAATCCACGACATTCATTCACTAAATGATGGCGATTTTGTGGTATTGCACACTAATCATCAACAAATCCAAGAATAATCGTGACTACTTCAGCTAAAGGACCGTTAACGTTCAGATACAAACAGTCCTCTTCTCACGTAGTTGACATGCAGATAGACTTACAAGAAAAGTAGGGAACCAAACCAGCCCCATCCTCCATTGCTCACATTTGTCACAACTGGGCAACCTGCAGGATGTTTCAAAATGGTCTCCTGCTCATAAAATTAGAAATGCACGCATCAGTTTAGCGACCAAGAGCTAACTAAAGGTGAATATGATACTTGCGCAGCATAGGCTTTCATGGTCCAGGGGACGCAAGCAAGAACACCCTACCCAAAACAAGAATCAAATTTGTGAAATGGTCAACCAACAAGAGAAGTTCCAAAAAACGTCAAGTAGTCCTAATACACACAGTGGGTCACTGAAATCATAAGACCAACTAATTACATATCTAGTGCAAGCAACTTAAGCACACAATTTAGGAGCCACTTAAACTCTACTTTGCTCAGCATATCTTTCTTGTCAGGATTACTTATGAGTATTGATAATCTCTACTTGTTAAAATAAGAAGCTAAGCTACAACAGGCTCTGCCAGTGTAGCAGTCGCCATTGTAGCCAGTTTAGCTTTTCACGTAGCTTCTGTCATGTAAAGCCTCCTCCTCTTCGCTTCAGAGCCAATAAAAGACTTTAGCTAGTTTCACAAAAGACATGACTCAGTGGATGATAAAAGATTCTGTTTCGAGAATTGACGTCCCTAGACTTTGATTTTCATATGAACATCGAGGTAACTAAAGTTAGCCACTTACATAGTCGCAACCATCTCCCGTTTTATTTGTCACAGTAGCCGGTGCCTGCAAAGAAAGCAACACATAAGAGGAAGAGCAATCAGCACTCCTGCGTCCCCTGTTCAAATATGATCAAATATATCGCCTAGCAATTACTTTTGAGATTATTCACAGAAAAGCAGTTCAGTTGGATCCTGATCATCAAACTAATGTGTAGATACCTACTGTAGTTTACACCAATATGATCTGAATCTCTAAACCACTAAGTGCCCAAGCGGCTGACATGGCAGCCTTGTTATCTACAGGAGTTGAAATAAATCATACAGGAAGCTTCAAAATAACAAAATATATCGATAGACAGAAGAAATCATGTCCTACATTTTCTAAATCACTAAAATATGCTTTAAAAGTTACTTTAATAACTTTTAGAGTAGAATTTCCATTTTCAGATAGTGTTTAAGGAGGTAACATCAATATAAGTTTATCCTTTCCCAAAAATGGTAATATTAGGAGGTATACTATTCACTACTATAATTCCATAGTTAGAATTGACATGTTTCAGTTCTATATTTTAGGACTATAAACAATTTAATTTTCCATTCTATTGTATCTATACTTCTACTGAACAATTTTGTCATAAACGAAAATTAAAAAAACAAATAAGTGAAATGCATTTCAAAGATTTTCAACTTGGTTCCCTACAATGAAAGACATAGAACTCAAAACTTTGCAATGCTAAAAATCTAATTCAAGGAGATTCAAAGTTACGTCATTTTCCTTTGAACACTATTGAATAACAATCTCTATGGTCAAAGTATGAGAATATCTCTAAAAAATTTCATACAAGTCTAATGCAAGATCCTACAATTAAATATGCAAAAGAATAGGTTTTTTCATTGCAACCCTTTGCTTTGAAAATGATAGTTTTGAAGGGTTTTTTTGGTGAAACTTAGTCATATTAAATATTTAGGCGCTAAAATCAATACTGCTTTCTTAACTAATGTTGTAAATTTTCAAAATAGAGAAATATTGAGCCACTTCAAGATTTAATTTTCTTAATGCTAATTAAAAGTGCACAAATTATGGAACACGCTTGCTTTTACAAACATTGTTGAAAAGCAAACTTTTGCCTCTTAGAAGGGCTTGAAAAAAACAATTTTGAMGTTTAAATACTATGATCATGCAATTGATAGGAGTTTCAAGAAGAATATTAAATTTTAAGATGATACATTTAAAGAAGTACACTAATAATGGTATTTAGTGTTATATTACTAATAGTGTTACTTGAACTTCTACCACACCCACTCTAAATTTCAAGTAGTTTGCATTTAGTGTTATGTTCACCACCCCTTAATTCATATATTTAGGTTTGTATTTTTTTTTCATTGCAATTTGATGAGATAATATGAAACACTAAATGTAATTTTCTAAATTAATTTTATTCAATAGTTGACAAATAGTGTCTATGTTGACATTTAGTGTGGTAACACTAACATGATTGTTAACGTATAGTGTTGTGCTTTGTAATTAGTCTTGCCAACACTAAATACCATTATTAGTCTAGTGATTAATTTGATCATGTGGTTGGATTCAATATCGTTGAATAAGTATGAATGAAGATTTTAAATAGTTGGCAATAATAAGTACGAATGAAAGTATGGGAAGAATATTTAAAGTAGTTTTGACTTCCAAACACTATAGGATATGTGTCTTCTWGTATATTTTCTTTTGCACAAAAATCTATATCCTGTAATTGTCAATTAAATCATTTTAAAATCATGCAGAGTATTTGACAATCTAGAGATGCTACTATTCATATAATCATATATAATCTATAAAACTAATTCTTAGGAAAGATGAGCCATGACATGCTAATATTGATATTGGCTCATGCATCATTTTCATTTGACCATGGATAAGTTTTTTTCACATGTTAATGTACCTATAATAGACACTTCAGCTCTGCGAATTTTTGGCTTTCGTGGGCATATTGGATGTTGTCATAACTGACATTAGTGCACAAGGTCGATTGAAATGCACGTGAATGACGGTTTCATAGCTTTYATGTGAAGGTGGCCAGACTTCTACGCAAGTTAAGTCTGCTGAATGCCGAAAGTTTACCAACAACCACTGAGATGCCAGGATCGGCCAGTGATGAGAACACCGCTGTGAATGACACCCCTCTCATGCGGCCAGCTGATTATTCCAAATTATTTGGGGAGGAGTTCCGAGTATCGGACGAGGACATTCTAGATTTGGTCCCTGCTAGTATCCTGGATGTGTCTGTTGTGGAGGAGGCATTGCTTCATTTGYTGTATGGTTGTGCATCACAGGTTTGTTTTTTCCTTCACATAGTGATGTCTCTATTTTCACATAGATTGTTTAGGTAATAACTGTGCGGGCATTTTATTATGATTAAGGTTGCAGTTGCAGTGGATCTTTTGTTCCCCTTCATGTTGTATAGAGATGTCTCCAAAGARCGGTGACTGCTTCCTGGTTAGTGCTAACACTTAGAGTTTCTGGGTTGCAGCCTCTTATTATTCGGCGACTGGCGGAGGCCAAGTCTGACCTATCACCTGTTCTTCCTCTTCTACGATCACTTCTTCCAGGTAATATTTAATTCTTAGACTTTTCGTCCTTGTGCAGYGTTTGTGCTTCGCTAACAATTGATCTTCTTACAATCCATCTAAGTCATATAAGCGGAGCGGTATTGTTCCAAAACATGTTGTGAAATGTATATCCACTTCTCGATCTAGCAGTGAGTTATAACGTACACGAGCCGTCCAACTTTTGGCTTGTGGGCGTGCCTTTCCTTTYCTTTMCATCCYTTTCTGTTATATTTAATACTCCAGTACAAAATTGACTGAAAGAAATGAATACCTGTTGTGCAGCTCTTCGTCCTCCAACTAGTATTGCAGTTAATGCAGACATTGTCGATGATACATTTTGGCAGTGGCAAGCTCCGCTTGTTCAGCGGGCCGTGAATCAGGTTTGGACGGGTATTAGCTTGATTTTGTCTTCTTTGTGGTTGGCTTCCTTTAGTKATTTGTTGGCAATAGTTAATGAGAACCGTGTAATCCTTTGGAAATTGTTTTGAGGATSCAGAGTGGTGGCTGGCTTTTCTGACTGTTTTCATTTATTTTACAGTTATACAGTCTACATAATTGCATTGTCCAAAATTTCTTGTACTCAAGCTGATTGGTGTGATTTTCGAAGCGTCAAGAAAGCTCAGTGACGGGTCTTGCATCTCTGATGGAAGCAGGTGGTGGCTCTCGTGACGGCGCCCTCATACCGTCCTCTGCTTGATGCCTGCGCTGGATACCTGTCAGCATATTCTCCAGCTCATGTGCGAGGCTTTCCCCTCCACGTGGTTTCCATTTTGCTTTGTGCATGTCCATTCAAAATTCTTTCAACTCCTTTCTAGTAGGTGATACTATCCAAGTACTTTTGGCCACATGTACTCATGTGACTGTTYAGAATCTAGTATTAATGTGTAAGGACGTAGGTCGGATTTTGTATTGCAGGAAAAATCAGCTTGTGTGCTGATTGATCTATGCGCAGGCCCACTTGCRCCGTGGCTAGCTGTGATTATTTCCAAGGTGAAAAAAATAATTTCGATCATTTCATTTTTACCTCGCCTTATAGAATTTTCTTGCAATAACTTTGAAGTTTCGAGATGGTTRTCCTCATTGTTCAAGGTTCACTGGAAAATGTCATTCTTAGAATTATTATTAGCTTGGTCTTTAGGCTGCTCTAAATTCCATTTTGTGAACAAGGAGTTAGCGAGAGTTTTTTTGTCTTGGATGTGTGGGGAGTATACAAGTCGGGTGCCGTTTCTGTCCACTCAGAGAGCGTGGATTGGTTGAAAATTTTCATATAGTTGTAAGTATAACCTTTTATATCTGGTTCAGGTTGATTTGGCAATTGAGCTCTTGGAAGACTTACTCGGTATC
>VACF01001502.1:0-11223 GCA_006891605.1 Pleurozium schreberi | reverse complement strand
CCCCCACTTTTTTACTCGATTGAAAAGACAAGTGGCCTAAAATTCAATCTCAGAAAGAAGTAGTATTTATGTGGTCAGTTTGGCAAAATGTGGTGGCAGTGCATTCTCATTGAGCAAAAATCAACCCARGCATTGATAGTATATGCAATTGTTGCATCATTAGGAGTAAGGAAATGCCCATTTGTTGTTTTTTATTATTGCCCTTGTGCCTTAGAGGTGCGGAGTATACTGAAACCATTTGCTTTCACCTCAATGGAATATAGCCTTTCATGGAGCCTCATGTCCATTGAACTCAACTCTTTGCATTTTTGGTTCCACCTTCCTCGGAGATTTCTTKGCCTTCGAACCATCTAATCCTTCTATGCATGGATCTTCACTTCGAATTGATCTCTTGAAACAACAAGGTTTTCTTCCAAATTTAGTGGCCATAGGGTTTACTACAGCATGCTCTATGGGATGCTTTGTTAGACACGGGGAGGGGGGGTTCAAGTTAAAGCACAATGTGAACATGATATTCAAAATTTTGAGAGAATTCTTAGAATTTGAGAGATAGAAGAGCATGAAATGAGATTGACAATGAAAAAAAATTGCTAAAAAAACAACAATTTCCATTAAAATGAGAGTAAGAATTTTTTTTAAACTATGACTATTTAGGTTGAATCAACCTAAATAGGTAAAAAAAATAATTAAAAGTGTGACTATTTAGGTCTAGTCAACCTAAATAGTTATAGTTTAAAAAAATTTCTTACTCTCATTTTAATGGAAATCGTTACTTCTATTCATAGCACCCAAATCAACCTAAATTGACATTTTCATTTTGAGAGGTCTTAAAACTCTCAAAATTTTGAATATAGTGTTTGTGGTGCTATCCGTAGACCTCACCAAGCTATACATATTTGGGCCGATTTTGACAAAATCTAGCTTTAGTCGTTGATTCTTGCTTTTTAGTACGGTGATTACACTAGGTGGAACAAGAAAGGTCCCTCCACTAGTAGTAGTCTCTCTTTAGTTTCCATTGAATTTCTTCCTCTCTCCATGTTCTTTTTCTCTTCATTGTCCAAACTTTTGGCTTAGCTATCTTGTATGTGGTTGTTCTTCTAATGCAATGGGTTTCCCAATTGTTCAATAAAATAAAAATAAAACATATTTCTATTGGAATATTGCGACTTTGATGTGTTTTCTTGTCGTGAAAACTTTAGATTAACTTTCAAATACTTAGAAAAAACACAAACCCTAACACTACATTAATAATGGTATTTAGTGCTATGACACTAATAGTGTTACTTGAACTTTTACCACACCCACTCTTAATTTGAAGTGGTTTGCATTTAGAGTTGCGTTCACCATCTATTAATTCATATATTTAGGTATATCTTTTATTTTCATCGCAATTAAATGAAATAATATGTAACACTAAATGTAATCTTGTGAATTTTTTTTACGATAGTTGACAAATAGTGTCTCTATTGATATTTAGTGTTGGTAACATTGATAGGATTGTTTACATTTAGTATTGTGCTTAGTTATTAGCATTGCGAGCACCAATAAGTTTAGCAATGTTTTTTTTCTTATGCACAATTTTTCACCAACCAATTGTCTACAACCAAAAGGTGTATTGGCTACATTTTGGTGAAGGAAATTTCCATTTAATCCCAAAATGACAAAGGGGATAGAAAGTGTCCTCACACAGTTTCAAGCCTAATTCAAAGTGTTCTAACTTTTGCATCCAAGGTCCAAATTCAATAAAACTTGTTGGAAAAGTTGCGTTCTCTCCTCTAGTTTGTGTGGTAGAACTTTCAATTGGTATGGATGGAGAGTCTTATGGTGACCAATGTTGTTGATTTGATTGTAGCTTATTGGTCTCTTATTTATTAAGTTTAAAAGTCTGACATTTCCCATTATTCTATCATTATTCTATCTCTAGCCATTTTTTGAGGGACATTAGATGATTTGGAGGCCTGTAAAAGATTGCTCGTTCCTGACTGTGGGAATGCTAGGAATGCTTCCATATAAAGAATTTGACATGGTCAAGAGATTGCCACATCAGATTATAATAATWATTTATTTATTTTGCTTATTAATTGATTATTTTAAAAATATTTTTTTGAAAAAAAATATACCTTTTGAAATCATATTCTGGTTTTCAAGTACTTTCTAAATTTTTGGAATACTTTTTTTCAAAATCCACATATTCAAACCATCAATAGCTAGTATTCAACACGAAAAACTATTTTGGGGAACAYCCTAGAAACAATCTTCTAGAGGCCTGAAAAAACCATAATATATAGTTTTACTCATTTCATATGAACTTTGGCAATGAAATAAATATGTTGTTCTAGATTCAATGGAAAAATGTGTCACTAACATGAGTATTCATCAATTTGCAAAGTTCTTTTGTTGGAAGATTAACTAGAAAAGGACCAAGTTGCATTTATTTGGCAACATGGCGATTTTGATCAGATCACTACAAATGGAATTTTTTTTCCTTCGAAATTTCCAAGCAACGTATGGACGAGGTTTTTCCTTAACCCCCAGTGGACCAACATTTATTTTTGGCTAAATAGGTATGTGTGACTAGAAATCTTCATATTTTTGGCCCAAATTACAAGACAAGGAACATCTTTCACATGCACTAAATTTCATGACATTTAGAAGTATGAGTCAAAAGTTATGGCCTAATGTGTTACTTTTTTGTAAATGGGCAATCCAAGCAAATTAAAAAAAATCACTTTTTCATAAACATAAATTTGAAATTGATTTTCAAGAGTTATATAAATATTTAAAGCTTAGATCATTCCATTTTGATCAATGAGTCAAAAGTTAGGAGGATTATTTGTTTGCAAGCACTTATGGATTCTCTATTCTAAAATAAACTTTAAAGTCCTTTATCTTCATACTACTAAAATCATAACTCCCTCTGTAATATCACAAATGCTAGCATTAATACTTGGAGCTTGTGCTTGCTATGCAACGCATTCATTGTATCACATATTAGTAAAATTTTGATATATTTGAATAGAATGCATGATAATGATTTCAATAAGTCTTCAAAATAATTATTTTAAATATTTTGTAAGAATATTTTCAATCATGCATACATAGAAATTGTATTTTCACACAATGTGATATTACAGAAATAGAGTAACAATTTGTAATATCACCTTTTGTAATATCACTTTTTACAAAAGGTGATATTATAGAAATAATGTAGTTGTTGCAATTAAGGTGGTATTAAAGGCGATCCACAAGATGATATTAGAGAGGTAGCAAATCCATTGCTTCTCTTGACTTTACATTTCTTTGCACCTTTATGATTTTGTGCTTTTGTGAGCTATGAGCTTTCATGATTTTAATTTTCTATTGCTACTACCAAATGATTTTGAGAAATTTATTCAATTGAAGCAATTTTGGATTCCACAACAATTAAGTTGTTTACAAAGTTTTTGAGATTTATAAGTTCTTCTTTTCAATTCTTCAATTTGGGTTGTTATTTTTTCAAACAATGGAATCAAATTTCTAATGCATCCTAATGTATGTGTATCTTTTATAGTATTCACCATTGCACATGTTTCATTCATCATTCAATAAATTTCTATTGTACATTTTCATATATGCTTGCTTATAAAAAAAGATTATACAAAGATTTTAGTCATTTTTATTTGAAGATTTATCGAGATTTTTGTTCTACATTCTATCTAATACATAGAAATTCTTATAAATTCTAATGATGAATGCATAGCATAGCAAGCGCCAACCGCTAGTACTCAATAAAATCATATAATGTATATTGTTTATTAGAACATTGCAACCATTGGGATTGGCGTTTTTTAGTTCCATAATTAAATTCTTAAGAATTTAGTATTTTGGATTATTCTTTACTACTGTCTACTTACTATTTTTTGCCTACATGTTATACAATTTCAAATGATCTGGAATTTTTCACAAATGTGGCCAACTTGTCTAGAAAAAAGAATCCTAAGAAGCACCACCATTTTGGACATTTTTTCATAGAAAAGTGAGCTCGAGAAGTGCAGCTGCCTTGTCAACCTTTGAAAACAACTTAGGGAGACATTACATTAGCCACCAAGAGTCAAAACATACAATTATTGCTGTGAGAGCTCATGATCAAAAGCCAATTTCACCTTTCAATTTGTCACCTCCAATAGTGTAAGCAATCTTGGACCAAATAAGATAAAGGCTCAATTTTCTCTAAAGCATTCCTAAAAAAACATTTGGTAATTTGATACATGCATTCTTTTATATAGTAGTGCACAATGGCAAATAAAAAAATGCCAAGAAAATTTTCAAAAGCCATAACATTGGATTGTGAGAATACAAAGCCTCAAGGTATGTTGTAGTTTAGCATGTAACACACATTGGGAGAGGGTTTAAGACACCTACAAAATATAATGACATTTTGCATGTCTATGTTGACAAACACCTAATCAAAGATTATTGTTACAATAGATTCCAATGTAATATTGTGATAGCTCAATTGTAGTATTCAATTACTGAAGACACAAAATGTTAGAGAAAACCAAAGAGTTTTTTTTTTCTACACAAAGATAAACATGAATGTTCTTGCAGGCTTCAATCAAATTCAAGTTGGTTTGAAGATGATATAGGTAATCAAAACTTGCGTTTACTTGAGAGACCAAAGTAAACTTAATCAAGTTTTCAGTATGAAAAATATTCATACCATGTGTTAAGAATAAATATTTCTCATTCCAATGCTAATTACAATGCTAGAAAGAAAAGGTCTAAGAACAATGAAAAATTGAACCCCTATAGCATTTTGTATTCCAAAATGTTTTTTGGGCGTTTCAAAGAAGCCTTGCAAATGCGAATTGTACTGCTCTTTTCAAAACCTTTTATGTAGAAAAGGTTGTTCTTCTTGCATGCTGGCAAGCCAATTTGAAATTGAAACAAATTTGAAGTTAGGGATTTATATCAATTTTTTGAATTTCTCTATATTTATAGGCAAATTTTAAATCTATATTTATGAATTGAAAAAATATTTTTATTGAAGATTGAATGCATATCCATAAAGAAAGCTTACATTTTTAAAGTTTTATTAGAGATTAAAAAATCCTATGCACTTTTCACTTCTCAAAAATTGTGAAAACTTTCATTTAAATTGGCATTCATATTAGATGTACTATCAATTTAGTCTATTCTATCATCATGTATATCTACTTACATAATGAGTATTTAATGGATGAAAAAATAGTTTCGTATTGTTGATTTTTGTATTAATTGAATTCAGGCTCTAGTTATAAAAGGTACAAACAATTTCTTAAAATGCTTAAAAATTGGACCTTCTCTATTGCGAAGTATTGAAAAGGTGTTACACTACTGTGAACAACATGATATTCGAGGTCCTTTAGAAGTTGGCTCTGAAAATTGGTGTAGAACCACACATACAAGTTAGGTACAAGATCTTATAATGAAAAGTTGCAAAAAAAGGCAAATTGTATTGAAATAATTGTGCTCTAAACTTTCAAAACTAGTTTAGAGGTTGAATACAAATTTTCATCAACTCATGAGTGAAATCATGGGCTTGATAGACAAATGAGATGACCATTGAGATGACTTGAAGATGGTCTTAAGATTTAGGTCACCTTCTAAGCAAAATTCATCACTTGTCAAAACTATTAGAAAATTAGTAGTTAAGTGAACTTTTACCACATCAAACAAACAATTTATTAAATTATTGGTTGCAAAATAATCCTGACCACAATACTAATCACATCGTTATGAATATTGATATGTTGATCTGTAGCAACATCTAAGCGATGTACGCAACAAGAATGGAATCCAGCCTCTACAACTTTTGAAGTGATTATACATAAGCATTTTCTAATCTCCTAAAAGAGTCAATTGTAAATAACTAAATCCCATTGCAAAAATAACTCAATTCTAGGAACTTTCGGAGGTCTATAGTCTCAAATGCCCTTCTAAAAATGATGAAATCAATCTCCAAATTTCAATCCTCAATAGTTTGAATTGACAAAGATAGAAATTGCTTTTGCAAGCAATGATTTATGACAACCCATTCTCACAAGTCAAGGCTTAATATTAGAAAAAATGATCAAAAAATTGGAAACCAAAAACTTTTCAATCATGAACATGGAGGATAGTGTTGGCAAAATCATTGTGGATTCAATGCAAAAAATAGGTTTGGAAGAATGAAGAAAGGGCCATAGTAGATAAGATGCTCCAAAATTTGAAACTTGGAGAACACATAAAAGGGAGCCGAAGACTTCAAGATATTCGTTCAAATAATTTTCTCTACATAAGAATTTGAATTTCTGTTTTGGAGTTACTTTGTTGTTGGAGAGGAATCTTCAGAAGTTTGTAGACACCGAGCCATAAAATGTCTGCATTCATGCGCCTTATAACGTATCATAGGCGCCAATTCAAACGAGAAGTTACTCGGTACGCGGAACAGTTGCACAGGTGAGTGATGTTAACTTATGGCCATACACCTGTTATGCCGAAGTGGTTGGATGAATTGTGACGTTATCTTTTCTTGACTTCGGTGAGGACGCAGAGAAGACTGCCGCGCTGCGTGATCATGACAGCAACATATGTGTCCAATATATTTAAGTTCCTCCAGCTCAATATTTGATGATTATGTCACTAATGTGAACATCCTGAATGCATGTGCAAGCGCAGGGGCTTTGGATTGGGTGAAGGAGGTTCATTGCCATGCCCGTGAACGGGGGTTTGAGTCAGATGTGCGTATGGGCAATGCGCTTGTTCATATGTATGCGAAGTGTGGCAATGTCAATGTTTCCAGAGCATTTTTTGACAGAATGGAGGAACGGGACTTGTTAACTTGGACAGTGATGATTGGTGCATATGCTGAAGATGGTTGTGGTGAGGAAGCATATCGATTGTCCTTGCAAATGATACAGGAAGGCTTCAAACCAGAAGCGGTTACTTGCGTGAACACCCTGAATGGATGTGCAAGCGCAGGATATGTGGAGTGGGTGAAGGAGGTTCACAGGCATGCCCGTGAAGGGGGGTTTGAGTCGGATGTGCGTGTGGGCAATGGTCTGGTCCACATGTATACAAAATGTGGCAGCGTTGAAGATGCGCCACTCGTTTTTGAAAGAATCGAGGAATGAGACTTGGTTACATTGACTGTGCTGATTGGCGCATATGCCGAGAGTGGGGTGGTGAGGAACCATGTCGATTGTTTCTCCAAATGCTCCGGTAAGGCTCTAAACCTAATGCAGTCACCTATATGAGCATCCTGAATGCCTGCTCTAGTGCAGGGGCTGTGGATTGGATGAAGGAGGTTCACAGCCATGCCCGTGACGAGGGATTTGAATCAGATTTACGTGTGGCAATGCCCTGGTCCATATGTATGCGAAATGTGGGAGTATCGATGATGCGCGATTGTTTTTTGACGGAATGAAGCGACGCGATGTAAGGACATGGACTGCGGTGATTGAAAGACTTGCGCAACATGGTGTGGGTCTGAAGCTCTAGAAGTTTTCAGGAAAATGAATGCAGCCGGCGTGAAGTCTGCTGGGTATTCACTTGCGGCAGTKCTATCGGCATGTAGTCATGCAGGTCTTGTTGATGAAGGCCGTCAACTCTTTCTTGCTAYGTCGCAAGATTATGGCATCGTTCCCAATGTTCTGCATTGGAACTGCATGGTGGATATTCTYGGGCGGGCAAGTCGCSTGSAGGAAGCATGACGATATGCCAGTTGAATCAGATGGAGCAACTTGGGGAGCTTTTCTAGGTGCTTGYAAATCTTATGGGAATGTGGAGTTAGGTGAATTTGCGGTAAGAGAGCGGGTCAAGTTGGATCCCAAGGATGCCTCGATGTACGTGCTCCTCTCCAGCATCTATGCTGCAGTTGAGAAGTGGGAGGAGGTATCGTTGGTGTCCACTTTGATGCAGCAAAGAGGTATACGCAAGGAGCCGGGGCGTAGCTGGATCGAAGTTGATAACCAGYTTCATGCTTTTGTTGTAGGGGGATACATCTCACCCAGAAACAAAGGAGATATATGCAGAGCTGAGCAGATTGACTGAGAAAATCAAGGCTGAAAGGTCACCTTCCAGATACCCGGATACCCRGCCTGTGTTGCACAATATTGACGAGAAGGATAAAGAGTTTTCCCTTTGCTCCCATAGTGAGAAGTTGGCTATCGCGTATRGACTTATYAACACACCTCTTAGTAATCGGATTYGTGTTTACAAAGCCTTTGGGTGTGTTCAGATTGTCATACTGCAAGAAAATTGATCTCCAAAGTAACTAGGAAAGAGATTKTGGTCAGGGACGTGAATYGCTTTCATCACTTCAAGAATGGCTTTC
Organism: Pleurozium schreberi; assembly: GCA_006891605.1. Taxonomy (NCBI): domain Eukaryota; kingdom Viridiplantae; phylum Streptophyta; class Bryopsida; order Hypnales; family Hylocomiaceae; genus Pleurozium; species Pleurozium schreberi. The sequence goes on along the minus strand of VACF01001502.1, from coordinate 2,888 downwards.
CTTCTTGTAAAGATTATTGGTGATCAGTTTGACAATCCCGATTAATTTGGACAGTATATGTGAAGCACAGGCACATACTATGTGGATCACATGCAGGGCTTGTGCGTCTCAGGATATGTCTACGATTGTGTATACAAAGAGCAAGTGACAAGAGAATTCTGTTCGTCTGGCATGATGACTTCAGTGTTGCAAGAACTGCGTTGGCGAACTTTTCTCCCGGCTCCTGTGAGTGGAGAGCGGGGAACACTTATGCGAGTGCTAATCACAAGCTCTCGGCTCTGAGCTATGGATCACTTACATGAGGTAGAACCCTATTTTCACTTCACAAAATAATTCTTCGCGTTGTCTCCCAGGTCTTGGTAAGTAAGCCATGTCACATTATTCTTATCTTTTGACTTTATCAAGCATTGCATTGTTGGAAATTCAAGGGTATTTCGGAGTGGAAGCATTCGTTATTGACATGAATGTGATAAACTCGAGCGAGAAGAACTAATTTTAAATCTTGATCTTTCGTCCTTGCAAATGGGAAATCCAGGGTTGAACAATTTGTTGCTTCTTTTGCAACTTTAGAGGCATTCAAAGATCCACCGGGAAGTTGCGATATGCACCTATTACTTAAGTTTTAGATTCTTAAACTCTTTGAGAAGCAAAGCGTGATGGAGGACACCTCAATAGAATGGTAGAACCAAGCAAGCAACCCAATGAGCTTCTTCAGATGCAATTGTCATTGGCAAGGCTAAGCTGTGTTACTTACTGTGCATAGCAGTGTTCCGACTGAAAAGCTTGATTCCGGCACGGCAGAGAGGGAGACAATGTCAGAGTGCTGCACCAATACATCGCGTCGCCACTGCACCTTGCACCGTGCTCACATCCTCTGGTCCTTGACTTCATTAGTTCCCTTCAATTCTGTTATCTTACACATTAATTAAAGGTTCTGGAAAACAATAATCCAACACTTGCTACGAGGCCATGTTTTCTTGCCATTTGCGCAGACGATCTTCGCAATAAGTTACTACGACCTCTCTTCTTCTCTGTGCGCACCTTCTTCTACAAGGTCTAGACTCTGGACTCTTTGAATATATCTCACATTAATATTTCACCTTTTCTTGCTATCTCAATCGCTCAACCTATAACTACAAACTATTTACACTTGGTACGAATAAGACGTTGATTGAGTCTGGTATTGCGACATGAGCAACAAGTAAATGAATAGAATTCTTGTGTCCGATTTCGACTACAAAGTAAGTTGCGTTCAGCAAATACAAACTCAAGAACTTACAACACAAATGACACCAGAAGCTCAGCCATTGGAGTTTCGAGTCACCGTACGCATTTATTCAATCATGTAGGGAGTGGTCAAATTCAAAAGATTCAAAAAATTGTAGTGCTTGAAGTGCGTGAAGAAAACAGGTGGCGGATTTGATAAGTTTGAAGTTGCGACGTTTGAGAGTGGGAAAGGAAGCTGATATGTTTGTGGGGTTCTAACGACTACAAGGGAGCGTTGCACTCTGACCCTTTCGTCCTCCCAGCCGCTCGTCTTTTTGCTTGTGGCCGGGATTTTAGGGTTTAGGGCAGTGTCTAATTTCTGGGCGAACATTTGTCAAGACCTTACCACGCCGATAATGAACTCTAGAAAAGTATGGTCCTTTCAGAGTTTCAATAGCCATATCCGGTCATGTGGGAGGCAGGACATTGCGTCTGATGCAATTGAAGTACAACATCAAGCGCGCACAGGGGCTCTTGTCAGTCATCCCGCGATGCCTAAAGTCACCACTTCTCCCTATCTTGTCCCCGGTAGCGCCACCTTCTGATTTCACTTTGCCAGCTGAAAGCTACCAATATGCAGTTCAGGATCGCCACTTCCGAGAGGTCGCCTTTCGAGTGGTGAGGGTAGCTCCACTGCTGCAGAGTCCGAGAGGTCTGTACAATGCCATGAGAATTTATTTCAATCGCTGTAGTACATTGCATCAGTAGTAGTAACGAGTCAATGTGCGTTTGTTGAATTCATCACTAGCAAAAACAATGTCCGAATCCGTGCGTTTGAATTGACATTTTTTTGCTGATACGGACATTTAGTCAATTTAAACGAGTTGATGTGGACGGTGATTTGCAATTTCTACTCTCGTGAAGGATCCCGAGCCTGACATTCTTATGAGCTAGCGAAGAAGCGAAGAAAAAATTTCGAACTGAATCGTAAGACACTTTCAGGATTCCTGGGATCGATGCGAAACTACACTATGCAGAAACGGTAGTTGAAGTAGATGGTTGCATTACCCAAGCTAGTCCGATGCAAAACATACAATGAGATTGAGGGGAGAGAAAATTTGTTGGATCCTAAGATAGACTCATTGTGGAAGAATGCTGGTAGATACAAAGCTCTTTCAATGGTGACATGGGAAAGATTCGCCGTGGAGAATATTATTATCTTGGCACTAACCACCATGTTACAAATGAGCGTTTTTTTTGCTTAGAGCGGAGACACGATCGTGCAGAAGGTGGTGCAGGGGATGGTGAAGGAGAGCAAACTGAAGGGTGCTTAAAAGAAGGTTGCCACTGTCGGCTTATAAGCACCTTCTCTTCCAATTGAACGTGGCCGATCTGCCTAAAAAGCACTGGAGAAAGCCCTCGATCTGGGAGTTTGTTCAGGCATGGCGACGATTTGCTGTGACCGCCTCAAATTGGGGCTGCAGAAGGCCAAATTCATCGCCGTTTCAGCGGACGAGGTGGCAACAATGGACAATCAGACGTGCCGTGTATACACTTCTTCCAACTTCTCTCAGCAACCCATGCTTCTCTGCACTTGTTGTATGATTGAGGACACCAATGCAAACAACTTGTACTTGTGTAAGATAAAATCTTTCAGAGGCTCAGTTGGCATACAAAGTCTA
>VACF01001501.1:22866-179290 GCA_006891605.1 Pleurozium schreberi | reverse complement strand
ACGGTATGCAACGAGCCTGGATATTATTCTGAGCGTCCAGGAAGTGTTGATAATATTTCAACTGAGAGGAGCCTAGGTGTGCTAGTAGGGGTTGTGAGTGAGGAGGAGAGGTTTGATTTTTGTATGTGTAATCCTCCCTTCTTTGCAAGCATGGAAGAGGCCGGCTTGAACCCTCGCACTGCTTGCGGAGGAACCGAGGCAGAAATGGTATGCCCAGGGGGAGAAGAAGCGTTTGTGGCACACATTATTGAAGACAGTGCAAATCTGAAGCATGTGATTCAGTGCGTACCATTCTCGTCACAGTGTGATTGTCCTAATAGGTTGTAGATCCAGGTCGTTGCCTTGCTTCGTACTTTCATCACAGTTTTGTTTATTTTTAATCCATCTGCATACGCTATCTACTTGATGGGCAGTCTTTGAAGCGCATTCGTTATCTTTTCGTGATTTTTAGTTCCTATCCTATTGTCGATGTTTTTGGAAGAGGATCACAGAGGTTGCTTTGTGTAAATTCGAGAAGTTGACGATTGTCTTTGCTTTTTTCTTGCTCAAACCAGCTGGTTTACGACAATGGTGGCACGCAAAGCGACTCTCAAGGGGTTGGCAGCCAAGCTTTGGGCATTGGGAGCAGCAGCGGTTCGAACGACGGAGTTCGTGCAGGGCCGCACCTCAAGGTGGGGCCTCGCTTGGTCTTTCACCCCTCCTCCAAAAGCTGCAAAGAAGAAGAACCCTGTCTCGAATAAGAGGAACCATTCTTTCATGCTGGAGGTTGATCACCAAATTAAACTCCAATGCGGTTCCTGCTTAAATAATCCGTTCATAAACGTGCCATCTTCTTCTATTTTTTTTGGTTGTCGCAAGATATTCTTTGCCATATTTTCTGTTAGCAAAGGCAGCCACATCCATGTCATCTTAGCATTGTTATTGCCGTTAGTCAGTGTCATTCTGATAAAGAATTGAAGATCCACTGAACTTATTTTTTGTGTAGGGCCTTGGTCGAGGATGCACTGCAGTAGATGTGCTGCAAGGTTTGGCGTCACAGCTTCAAGAACTTGGTGCTTTGTGCTCCATCAACGTATCCGACTTCTCCATCTCTGTAAGCTTTAATTCCCTGTTCCTAACCCTTTGATAGCACCTTTATCCATCTTTTAAACGATGCTGTTGAATTCCAACCTGGGTTGATAATGCTGTGCAAAGTAGGTCTCTTTGCCTAGGAAGTCAAAGCACTTGTTTTGCGCTCTCTTCCGTGTTTCTGCGAGTCCAACTGTTCATTGTATTTTATTACTTCCTTGCGATCTTGAAAAAAGTCTTCTTAAACTGCAGCTTATAAGGTGGATCCTTCAGTACTGGGGTTAACATTGATTTTGGCTTATGCCATAGGGTTTTCTTCCAGATAATTGCGATGCATTTGTGGTTCATAATAAGGATGTTCTTGGAAAGAGAAAAAGGGAGACAACAGATGAAACAAGTTCTGAAGTTGTAATGTCCTCAAATGGTGCTGGAATCGACATCAGTCGTTCATTTACGGCCTGGGTAAGTGTACATCATAGACTCATGTGTGTATTTTGGTTGATCTATGTGAGCTGGAGGGTTGAATTGACAATGGTATTTCTCTAAAGGGTCTCCAGGGGTCAGGGGTCATTATTTCCTGGAAGGGAAGTTCCTGACCTTCAGTTGTGTGGCAGGTTTTCCAGCAAGCACCTGGGTCTCTGCTAGTGAAGGCTTCTCTGAGCAAGAGTAGCGAACGTGGTAAATTTCTGACGCTTTAATTGGTAGCATAAGTGAGAAAGCAGAGAGCTTTTGTATTAAACCAACAAGGAATGCAAAAACAGTTTATCATCTTCCTTGTTTGTATTACAAACTCTCGACGGGGTAATTGAACAATGTAGAGCCATAAATAACGGCGGGTAAGAAGAGTACAACCAACAGACGATCGGATAAGCTCCTAAGAGTAGATAACCATSTCCATGTGTCAGTTCTGAGATATATCAACGAGTGGTACCTGATCTTTGCAAAATGATTTGCAGGAGCCGATTTTGCAGACTTGTTTGAACAAGTGGAGCATTCACTGAAGCACCGGTTTGTATTGARGTCCCAGAAGTAGGATTTTGTCGACCAACGTTCCATTCAATGTGTACATTACAACACCAATCAATTCGGGGTAGTATGCGCATTTGTTCTCGAAGATTGGGATTCATTCACGTTTGTGATCTCTACTGACGACCATGCCACCATCGGTCCATAAAGTGATCACAGTTTCGGCATCAAASGGATCAAAGAAGTTGTGCACTGAAACCTCAAACCAACAAGGAAGATGATAGACTGTTACTTGCATTCCAGAGATACAATCAGCAATCGACAACGAGATTGCACTCAGAGTTACAATTTTGTTTTGATTTTTTAAGGTACATCTTGAACTTTCACCAATAATTGCATTATGAGAATGCTTTGTAGGTTTGTTCCCTAAGTTCCAAAGTAGTTGACCATCCTTGAGTCAAAAACTCGTACACTTTTCAAGCTCCACAATCTCTGCCAGCTATTTTTCTGTTACGTAGTACATCCGTCATCGTTTAATTTCCTCCAAGTGTTGACTTGCGAAATAGTGATTGCCGGGTAGTAAGAGTCTTGGGGACCAAATGACTTCTGGAATTTTTTCCAAGGAAGAAAATCGATCCCGTAATTGATGCGTTTCTGTCTGATCCAATCCTGCGACATGACGACTAGTTGCTAGCTTTCCTAAACCGCGACACAAGTAGTTAACGCAGATTCTTGCAGATTCCTGCAGGACGCCAAATCCAAGCGCGGTGAAGAGATGCAAGGACGGCGTGTTGAGCGCGCATTTTGCAGAGGCCGGCTGTTTATTTACTTGGCCCTGTCTGCAGAACTTGAAGGCCGGGCTCTCCAATGGCCAGGCCGGCGGTCTTACCGTGAACGGTGGAGATGCTCTGATGCACTTATGTGTCTACTATAATAGGTATGGCATCTTCGTTACYGGTCTGTACCGACTACATTCTCCCTGTCTATACCGACAATACCGACAACAGTGAATCCATCTCACATTGGTTTACCCCAATCTTTTGAGTGGAGGATGAAAACAGATAATGGAGTTGCATGGAGATGGAAGTTGTGCTAAAGTCACCATAGCGTAACAAAGATAACCAATGGAGGAGCAATGCAGAGCAATGCAAAGGCAAAAAGCAAGGGTGGCAAAATATTCTTCTTGTGTGAAGAGTTCTCCATGTCCATCCTTCATGTGCGGAGGAGAATAATGCAAGCCAAGAACTCTTCACGCAAGAAGAAAATTCAACTTTGGAGAGCCAACCAAAGAAGAAAATTCGGTTTTGGAGAGCCAATCAAAAGCTAATTCCAAATTGACACATCCCCATTCACAGTGAGGAGTGAAGGTGTGACTACCCCTACTATTTGAGCACAGTGGGTAAAGTTTTCAGGTCAAATTTAAATTTGTACGCCATGATCAAAGAATCTAAGCTTCTGCAGTAATGTTCCGTGCTGAACAAATCATGCCGAGCAGACTCTTTCGTGAGGAGCCCTCGAAAACACCTTTGACTGCAACAGGTACATTGACTGCAACAGGTACATTGACTGCAACAGCTACATTGGGAAGTTGTTAATACCAGAAGGCCTTCGTAAGACCCGTTTACCCATCTGCACCGATCCTGTGCTTTGTGGACGGGCTGCAATGGAGCTCCTGTAAGGGCTAAGTCGTCAAACATGGAAACTGCAGAGTACACAGCTGCAAAACTTCTTTTCGGAATTGTTGTAAAACATGCTTTCAAATAATTAAAAAGTCATGTAACATTAGCTACTTATAAGTTGAAGTAGCCAATAGCAAGAAGATGGTCCATGTGCCGCCTACAACAAACTCTCATTCTAAATAGGGACACGCCTAAACTTTGCTTCTCGATAAGTATTCTTTCCACAACGTTGTTGAAGACTCTTGAATTGGTCGAATTTCAAGAATTCGTTTCATCAGTTGGCTCCACTAAACTTCTTTGGAAGTTTTGTGTACATACCTTCACCTCAACCACTAATAGGACCTTCATGTCATTTGGCGGCCACCAAAAAACTCGCAGCAAGACAGCGTCGTACGTAATCGATATCCTGAATCCACTGGAGTAAATGGGCGCGCATCGGGTGTTTCTGTTGATGAAGAAGGAAATGAATATTCTACAAAATTGAGAAAACCTGGCCCATCATTCCAGTGCCAGACGGAATGAACCGAAAGGGAGCTTCCGTTCGAAAGCAGCCACAAAACTAAAACCGATTCATCGAGTCGAAACGTTCTGAAGATTGAAGCGGTGCTCAATGGAACATGCTCTGCACAGAAGAGTCATCGTAGACACGCCAAATTGTTTCGCCCAGAAGATTCGCTACTGACAACACCGTCAGCTGGGGAAAGTAATTCTCCTCCTTCACAGGAACGGTATTTGTAATAATCACCTCTTGAAACAGACCGCCAGATAACCGCTCCACTGCAGGCGGACTGTCAAGAAACACAGGATTCGAATAAGATTTCCAGGAGTTCACAAACATGGTTAAGGTCAAAAAGAAAATTATTGAGTAGCTGAGGTCCATAGAATTCAATGGTGGCAGTGTATCCTAACTAAATGCAGCACTTATTCTACAAAACTTCATTTAATGATTGCATTAAAGGTGAATTATAGTCAACTCCATTTAGAAGAACCATCGCAGAGAAARTTCCAGCACACAGAATCTACAGCATRSATTGAGTTTTCCTTYKAAGRACCCACCTGAAAACTGCATGTGTGCAGCAAGCATAGACCTCCCGGGCTCCTTCTGCGTGTAGAAGGGCTGCACTGTTGGTAATGGTACCTGTGCGAAGCGCATAAAGAAAGCATTAACCGGTGTAAGAAACAAGCACAGGTTATCTGATTCTTTCACGCCTACATTACCCACTACATTACCCGCCACGCTACCCGCCTACATCACCCGGTTKGCAGGAAGAGTCCATACCAGCAGTATCTATCATGTCGTCTACTATGACAGCCACCTTCCCTTTGACATCCCCGATAAGATTCATAACCTGCAACCATCCGCACTCATCTTCATAAATATTAACCATCCATACCGACTTTCTGCTGGAAATAAAATCCATTGCAATGTCCATTCACATACTCGAGCACATTATGTAATGAAAGGAAACGACTTGTACATGAAGGCAAAGATTAGGAGTAATAGAAAAAGAAACAGAAAAATGAGCAACAGATCACACCCACCCAAAATAAGAGAAATAAAAATTGCGATTAGAAATAAGCTCAATGGTGGGTGTGAAGCACACAAAAGCATACCTCCGAGATGTTATGGCCCTGTCGCCTCTTGTCCACAATAGCCAAAGGAGCATCTGACAATTTCTTAGCAAAAGCACGAGCCCGAGCTACTCCTCCCACATCAGGGGACACCACGACCAGGTCCTCCGACGAGATCATCTTGCTCGCCAAATAGTCGAGAATCACGGGTTGGCCATAAACATGATCGACGGGAATATCGAAGTAGCCCATCGACTGGCCAGAGTGCAGATCACAAGCAAGCACACGATTCGCTCCTGCTTCGGTAATCAGATTGGCAGCAAGCTTGGCAGCAATAGATTCTCGGCCATGCGTCTGAAAAGGATAAAAGCCAAACAGAATTTAGAAAGACCACTATCAATGACTCATTGTCTGACTAATTGGGACACTTCAGGGGGTAGCAACTACTAAAAACAGATTCACACAAGCAGCCTCCTCACCTTGCGATCGGCCCTAGCATAACCAAAGTAGGGTATCACAGCGGTGATGGTCTTTGCAGATGCTCTGCGGCACGCATCTATCATGATCAAAAGCTCCATGAGGTTTTCATTGGCAGGTGGGCAGGTTGGTTGCACCAAGAAGACATCGCATCCACGAACGCTCTCTTGGAGCTGCACATAGATCTCTCCGTCCGCAAACCGCTTGATCTTAATCTTACCCAAGTCGAGTCCCATGTAACAAGCAATTTCCTGCAGAGCAAGTCGGTAAGTTACGATGGAATTTTTTACGGCGAAACAAGGATGGATTTTGCTGGATGAGGAACTATGAGATAGTGAGGAACTACGAGATAGTGAACTAGCATTCCTATTTTGCAACCAAACAGAGAAGATGCTAGTGCCGACGCAAAACTTGAAACATTCTACAAATGTTCTGTACCGAACTACAGATCCAAGAGCTTGGTAGGTCTCGGGTCCGACCTGGTGCCGTGGAACTACACCGCTTACTCTCTTAATACACTATTCATCATAGATTTCATGCTAATTTGAACAGCGTGTCTTAGTGTACGCATAGATGAGCATCATTAATGAGCTTTGGATCCAGTGTTGGCCACTGGTTGACTATTCCCTCAAAAGCTTCCAGATAGGGGTCCCAAGGTACACTACTGAGCCCGAAAATTGCAACTACCGTCTGCTAAGCTAATTTGGTGGCACATGAAATCCAGGTGTGAAAAAGATGAACACTTTCTAGTCTAGCTGATAGTTTGTGTTACAAGTTATAAATCTATGTTTGTTGACAAAACAACAATGAAATGATAACTCAACAAAAATGACAACTTTTGAAGAGGAATCAAAGCAATAGTCAACTCATGTTACTTCGAAGAACATACAAGAATATGGTTACAACTAACAAAGGTGAAACCACCTTCCACCATAGACGGAAAGACGGATCGAAACGCGATTGTTGCTTGAAGGTGGAACTTCTGGGCTCCATTGCACATCAACGCTAAAGGAATCATTCTCTTCCATGACGTCATTAATGATGTAAAAGGAGTTGGATAAGGCGTTGTCGAGGGTTGTCACGTGGATTGCAGTGGAGGCAATTCTAGGAGAAAGGGGAGACAGAACTACAATTGCCTTGCAACTGCACTCCGGGAAAAGATTTTCACGTTCTCGGTCACGTTGATGCAGCGGCGATGATCACTTTCATGACACATAAAAGCATTCCACCGTACCAAAAATTATGCCCCTCAAATTTCAGAAGTGGTTCTCCAATTGGGTGAGAGACTGACGGCTTCAGTCAATCCCACAGGAACCACCTGCTCTACCCATTTCAAACATTCTGAAAATTGCAGACACCGAGGGAAGAAGGGCGCTCTCACAGCCAGACTGACCGCTGTTGAATGATGATGCTGCTGCTGATAAGCACTGGCTGTCGTGAGCACCTGCCTTAAGGTAGGAGGTCCATAAAGCGCCCATCTAAGGGTTGAAGCTGAATTCTGGCAAGATGAATTCTGGCAAGATGAATTCTGGCAAGATGAATTCTGGCAAGATGAAACTGCTTGAAATAATTTTCAGTAAACTTTCCTTGAAACACTAGTGGAAATGGCATCTAATCCAAGTAGTTTCATATTTTTTGGAGCTTTGTGGAATTAGTTATGAATTTTTGAAGTTGCAGAAAAGTGCATTTCAATGGGCTCTAAATGTAGACTGCTTGTACATTGGAGAGTGCAAAATGTACCTCCAGAGCCTGATTGGTTTTAGAACCTGCTCCATTTTAGGACCTCCTACCTTACCTACTCTCAACGCTTCTTTCCTGGCCGGGGTGAACTGACTCCCTCGCTCGGCCACTCGGTAAAAACCTGAAATTTTTTATTTTCCAAGCACAATAGAATTTGCAAGTTCTGAATTCATATTTGCAATGAGAGTCCCCAAATTAATGGAGAGAGTTACACAAGGCAAATTAATTGGGCCCAAAATAGGGGGCTTTTTATTTTACTTGCACCCCTATAACTTTTTACTTACTTGGAGTGTCCGAGCGAGGGGGCCAGTCCACCCCCGGCCTTCTCTCCTGGAGGCTCTGTCAGTCTGTGGAGGTTGTTCCTTTTGTAGCAGAACAACAAAGATAAACTGAGAGGAGCTTCAGGCACCTTTGGACAGTGGGGTTCCGTAAAGATAAGTGATGGCGTTATGGACAATCAGTTTTCTTAGCATAATATAAAACATAGTTGATATTTTTTTGTTTGGCACATTGATATCTTATGCAATCCCAATCAAGCATACCAAGTTTTAGTTTCAGAAAAACAAAACTCCATTTTTGGTGAATTTTTTTTATTTAATTATCATGGTTTTACATGAAAACTTACTGAAAAACATTGGTGATTAATTTTTTTTTAAATTCAGTTGTGGAAATATGTAGAAAACCTCTTTCCTTCAACAAGCATGTCCAAAAGAAATTTACAATTCCCTCTCGAGAGATCGGTTCCATCTTAGTGTGATTTTGCCCTTAGTTTTGAAAATAAATATCTCTTTATTGTAATTAGATTTTTGCGTTTTTCCTTCTAGCTATAACTAATCTTGTGCATTTGAGTGTGATGGTACAATTCTTTTCCAAAAATTAATTAAAATATAGAGATATTTACCTTTAGAACTAAAGGCAAAATCATGTATCTTTGTAGAAGCTTATCGTACAGTAGGCAATACAAGTCAAAATGGCGTTTTTGCATTCTCAKGGAAAGAAAWTTTACTATTTCCAACTTTAACACCTTCTAGAGGGTTGAAAAATTGTTTATYTAMCATGAAGATTTTGGCACAACATCATCTATATGTTCATAACATGTGTACCAAATTTTAAGGCCAAGAGATTGACACAAAAAAAGATATTCAAAATCTACCAACATGTGTAGCTGTGAGAAAATTTCATTGCTATCAACTTTGACACCCTCCCAAGGATTGAAAACATTTTTCATTGTCATGAAAATTTTGGCATATGGTCATCTCTATGTTGATAATAATTTTGACAAATTTCAAGGCCAAATGATTCTCACAAAAAAATATACTCAAAATCTACCAACATGTGTAGTTATAAGAAACAATTTCACTATTGCCAAATTTGACACCCTCCCAAGGGTTGAAAAATTGTTTATTTACTCTAAATTTTTTGTCATGAGATCATCTCTCTGTTGAGAACATGTGTGATGAATTTCAAGTTCAAATGATCCAATCAAAAAAAGATATTTGAAATCTATCAAAATGTGTAGTTGCAAAAATGATTTTTTACATTTGTGTCAAACATTGAGTGACCCACAAAATGACACTATACCAATGGCACAAGGCACACTAAAGTAGGAGGTCCTAAAATGGAGCACATTCTAAAACCAATCAAGCTCTGGAAGTACATTTTTCACTCTCCAATGTACAAGCAATCTACACTGAATAGGGGTATTTAGGGACCAGACAATTAAAGGGACTAAATGAGAGAAACTATAGATGTTCGAAGCATGATGTACAACCCTTGAACACTTCAATCATTGTTGATGTAAAAGGTAGATATTTGTATAGAGTGAAATGTCAATTAATTAGTATGAGTCTCCTTAATATCCCTATTCAGTGTACATGTGAGGAGGTGGTCGGGGTTAGAGCCCATTGAAATGCATTTTTCTGCCACTTCAAAAATTCATAACTAACTCCACAAAGCTCCAAAAAATATGAAACGACTTGGGTTAGATGCCAATTCCACTTGTCTTTCAATGAAAATTTACTTAAAATTATTTCAAGCAATTTCACCTGGCCAAAATTGAGCTTCAGCCCTTAGAGGGGCGCTTTATGGACCTCCTACCTTTAGTTAGTAACTTATAGTTATCCGCCGTCTGGGCCATGAGGAGGGAGCCCGGAAATTGTGGATGCTCATCCGCCACCGAGGCGCCCCATCCCAACTGCCATCCGAACTGACTTGTACGTACAAGACAAGTGTCGTGCAGCCAATAACTGACGCCGTTCCAGAAGCTTACCTTGTCACTTGTCATGAGTTGTCCCTCCACAACGAAAGCACTGCCTGATGACTGGGTCCTTGTTGCCACTTGCCTGGGTGGGTTGATAAGTCCATTCCCGTGGGAACCAATCGTCGCCGGCCTTGCAGCTTCATCCTTGTTGCCACTCAGCTGCGTCACTCTTCCAATTAAAGTTGTTACAAAGCCTATTTTCCCATTTCAACAGACTTAAGCTTAACTTACAGGAATCTTCAGTTGTCTCCAGTCTTAGCCAGTGTCACTCTGTGACAAACTATAAAATACAAAAAAGAAAATCTAAATGATACAACTTAATATACATGACTATCATGAATTACTTGAGGAGAGGGGCCTGCAGGGGTGGGGCTTCCACAGTCAGATCCGTCTTTCATTAAGTTAATCCTACACTAAATAGTGAAATTAGGTTGCTTTTATAATTAGGTTGTCTTACCCCCAAGAAAGTTACTCTACAAGCCATCCAAGTCAACAAGTATTCAGCCCTTTTTTTTTTGGGCGAAATGGAGCCAGAAAGCACCATTTCATAGTGAAAATCTTTTTTTCGCCAGAAAAAAATAATCTTTTTTCGCCAAAAAAGTTTCAATCCAATTTAAAATATGGATGAAATTGTCAATTTTGGATGAAAAAGTGTATGAATTTGATTGAAAAGTGTTTTATGGGGCAAAAGATGGATGTACGAAGAAATAAAATGCTTCACCAAATTTTAAGTGATCGCCATCTTGGCACTTTTTCAAAAACCAAAAAAAAGGGCTGGTGACCACTATGGAAGAAATAACAGCAATGGGCTGTCTTACCTTACTGCATCTGGAAATCCATCTGCATGTTCACTCACTCTGCTTATCACGTAAGACACTGTTCATGAAGGCCGGTAAGGTTTCCCACAACTTACGTAGAATAACCGTCAATACCAGATTGCTGCTTCGTCTGCTCTGGACCAATGAGGGCGTGGTTTTTCCTTTTTGAGAATCAAAGTGCACAGCAGAGAGCAATCACTTGAACTGAAATTTGAAACTAATTTGTAACCCTTGTAGGACGGACCAGTGGACAGTGGAAATCATGCATGCATTTTTGATACCCTGTGACATGGCATCTACTTTGAAAACCCAAATAATTATACTCATAGGAAGTCAAAGTACTAGAAAAAGATCTGACTTCCCTTGCCACTTTTAATACTGAGGATGAAAAGTTGCGCTTTTGTCGTACATGGTTAGATTCTCTTGTCATCCAGAGGACGCAAAATGTCCGCCATATGTAGTGTTCAAGGGTTAACCACTAAGGGACCAATGCCATTTTTGTGTCAAAAAACACTCCATATTGTCTTGTCCTTTCTACAACGTGCACCGAGGAAAACAAAAAAAAACATAATTATCTACATTTTTTAGAATCTAATTGAAGGATCTTGTACATTATTTGTCTAAGATCATGTGGTAAAAATTTCATGAAGTTTGACCGTACGATTTCATAGCTTGATAGCCTTTATACAAAGGAAGGTCATTTTGACCCCATGTGCCCAACCGATTGTTATTTTTTTCACAAAAACTCATTGTTAATCTTTGTAGTGCTAGCAAACCTTCAACATGTCCAATTTATGGCTTCAAATTTGCATTCTTTGCAATTGGATCTAAAATAGGAATACACCCCACCCCACCTCCAAATGGCCAAGATAGATGCTGAATTGGAGGCAGGTTAAAAATAGTAAACTAATTTAAAATTTTAAAAAATCACTCAATGTTTGCAACTGTAAGGGATTGGCATTAGACAACTTAAAAGTGGAAATATGGTTGAAAGGGGTGGAACATGCAATTTAGACATATGGGCAAAGGTTCATTTATTATGCCACAAGTTGAAGGGACACTTTTGGATTACCATTGCACCCATATAGGGAGTGTGAAGGGCCACATCGATCACACTCCAAATGGACAAGAATCTCTCCCTCTAGGAACGATAATATGTTTATACCTACATTGTGTCTTTTAGTATTGTTGATTGAAATATGGGTGAAAAACTCACTAATTTATTATTCTATTGCAACAATAAAAAAAATATGTGCAATGACCAAAAGGACCACAATGGGTACACTTACAGATATTGAATTCCTGATGCAGGAAACATGCTGGTCTCGGTAATCAGTAATAAGTCATTATAGTACCTTGCCAACGTAGTCATTGGCTTCTCCAACCAAACGCAAATGCATTCCTGGAGTCAAGAAACATCCAAAAGATTGTCCTGCACTGCCTTCAAATCTGCATACAATGAAATACATTTCATTCAATATGTGCTACTTCATGACAAGGCGTCCACAAATTTTATTTGATTGATCTAACATAATTTAGGACAGATATTTCAAGGATTTAAAACGATCAGTTTGATCTATAATGTAGAGAGGGATCGAGTTCATATCACCAGAATAAATTATGCAAATAGGATGTGTTCGTTGAAATAAACTATATGAGCCACTCAAGAATTTTTTTTACACGACGCTCCATTTTGGACTTTCATGGCGTTCATTTAAGGGTTTAATAAAATTGTGGAAAGACACAAGTAGCGGCGTTAGATACATACGACAACTTGATTTCTCCAGCAAAACCAGTGTCTCCGTATCTCTTGGCGATTTCACCACTAACACGACCACCAACAGATCGGTCCACGTTGAAAATTTTCATCTTTTTCTCAACGCTCTTCTCGTTTTTAATTGCGTCGGCAATCTGCGAAGAACGCGAATCTTGCAGGTCAAGACAAACTTCTGAACATTTTGAAAAAGATTTCTAATTCAGCCAAAATATGCCTTACATTTATATTCCATTATTTCGAGTTGATTTCTACTCGAAAGAAATGGAATGAATCCAGATTTAATCTAGAAGAAAAGTTATTCACCTCTGGGTCAGCAAGTAGAGAGTCGTCCAACACTAAGCCATTAGTATGTACTTCCTGATTGCGAATCTTTGTACTCGTCCACTTTGGAAGGCCGGTGCTCTGTGGTGCCCAAAGAATAATAAATCAGCACTGGTAAAAACTTTCCACATTTACTTTTAACAATCTCATCTGTATTGTTTGCAGGAGTAGCAAAATGACAACTCAAATAAACTTATTAACTTATAACGTGGTAACCATTATGGAGGCTCGACTGTACTGATTCTTATGAGTGACACTTTTGAAAGCACTCTGACGTGGCCGGCGTGGTCATCAATCACAGAAGCTAGCTAGCTGCAATTAATTGCAATTGTCTGTGATGCACATTGACACTGAATAACTTACTGCCATCAAAAAACTCAGATCCAGAGACTGAGTCTTTGCAAGTTGGACATCCCGCCGCTTCAGAATCTCAGTCCTTCCAATTATGTCGTCAAGTTTTTCGTATCCCAATTGAGCTAGTATACCGCGAACCTGGAAGATACATGAAAGCAATCAAATCCTGACCTCTTGGGATTGCAAGGTTTCTGAGACAGCTTACACAAAACTGCTGCCTTAAGGTCTTGATCTAGATTAGAAAACACAAACAAGTGACATCTGTCARATTATMCAACGGCTAACTCTTCAAGGCCTGAAAAGTGATGTATACCTCTTCGCCAACGTAGAGGAAGTAGTTGACTAGATCGCCCGGCACCCCAGGGAATCTAGCACGCATTTCCTCCCGCTGCAAAACCACCAAYCAATGAGCTTGGAAACACAATCCGACACTAGAGGGACATGAGAAAGTCGAAGCATGTATGGGTGAAAATCACAATGGAAAAGAGTTGCCACGTACTTGACTMGCAACACCAACAGGGCAGTTGTTAGTGTGGCAAATGCGAGCCATGACACAGCCAGTGGCTATCATAGCCAGAGACCCAAACCCAAACTCATCGGCACCCATGGCTGCTGCCATGATCACGTCCACTCCACTCTTGAATCCTCCGTCCACTCTCAAAGCCACCCTCTCACGAAGAGAGTTGCTGATCAGTGTCTGTCAATCAATCCTTGTATGCATTAGTGAATGTACCCAGAATTCAAAGGACCTGGAAACAAAGCAGATGTGTCTAACGCGTGTGCCTAGATTGCGCTAACTACCAACACGAATTCTCCATATATCCATCTCAACTATTTTCATACTCGAGTTATACTCAAAGTCATTCAAAGCGAGGGTGCCAACGTTGTTTCGGAGAAAAAGAAGAGGGCGAGTCTTATGAACAAYGCCGWGAATAGRTGTGTCAAGCCCATTTTATGATGATTCARTCAMRAAWCTTAGTGTAGAGTAWAAGGATAAAAAATTCTTATTTTTTCTTATATTTTTCATGTGAATTTTTTTCTCATCCATCTCGTGAGTCATGACTAAGGAAAACGGTCAACCTGGTTGGTTTCCGCTAGACCCATCTCCCACGGGCCTCCAGCGTGTTTGATTGAGCTGATTGGGCTAGCTCCCGTTCCTCCATCGAACCCGGAGATCTAAAACATAAGAARATAATTTTCAATTGCCAAAAAGCATAATAAAGAGAATAAAATGATAGCCGAACCACAATTCACTCGTCTATGTAAACATACCTGCAAGGTATTGATTTCGCCGTTGTGACCCAGGAAGCGCATAGGTTGTGCAAGAGGCCACTTTGGTGTGGTATTGGTACTAAACCGACGGTGATAGATAGCAAACTGCGTGATGTAATCCTCGTTTCGTAAGTCGTCATAGAACTGGCCTACAACTTCCGAGCGCAACATTCCCTTGTAGACGATGGTCCGGCTGGACAAGGAGCAGAAGTAGAAATCCTCCCCCCATGGCTCTGTAGAGGCAGCACGTTCGATCAGTTTCCGGGAGATGTAGAGCTCCCTCTCAATGTCATCCATGGCATCTTCGGCAGCAACCTTCACAAATACCTGTTCAATCCTTGGCATGGTAAGCTTCGCAAATTGCCCCACCACAGACTCAGTCACAGGCACAGGACGCCAGCCTAGGACTTCAACTCCCTCCTTCTTGAACACATCCTCTACCACTGCACAAAGTACACAAAATTGTCTCARACTCAGTGTTCCGTGTATTAGTAGCTTCACAAACCAATTGCTGATCTGTGATCCAAAATAATGGATTGACAATATCTGTACTATAAGATCGCCACTGCTTTTGAAATTACAAGCAAACCATGCTTGCAGTGTACGCTTCCAGCCCAGTGAACAGACCTTTGAGCAAATTCTTCAGGGTAGGGCAACAATTGTACAGCTTGTTTCCAGTGATTATGCTAAGATTTATAATCGAGCTACCCATAGGGTGAACCCCTAAGGGACCGAATATTCATACATTGAAAATAATATATTCGGAAAATATATTCGGATGCGATCAAATTTTATASTGCTAAAATTGGTGTAGAACATCGCATGCGTTAATCAAATAATCTTTTTAAATTCGACTGAAGGCAGTCTCAAYWTGGACTACTCAAAACTGTTGTTCAATTCCGGCCTCTTAGTATTTCAGGATTAACGCCTTCCAAGCACCCAAATCTCGTGACAATTGGTAAACGAAATGAAAATCATTGCTATTTGAATGCCAACTGCGTACCTGCTTTAGCTGCAACAGCAGAAGTTTCATCTCTGGGAAGAAAAACCTGTCCAACACCAGAGTGGGACTCATCCAACTCCGGCAGGCCTTGCTCTTGAAACCACTTCTTAAACAGCCCCCAGGGAATGCTAGTCATCACCCCCGCTCCATCCCCAGAGTCGTTATCTGCGCCACATCCACCTCGGTGCTCCATGCACCCAAGGGAAGTAAGCGCATCGCGGACAATCTTATGGGAGGATTCATTTCTTAAGCTCGCTATGTACCCCACTCCACAAGCATCTCGCTCCGCTATGAGATCCTCCAGATTCGCCACCTGAATTTCGAAAAAGCCACAATTCCATCACAAAAATCTCACCGCCAATGCCAACCCTTGCTCATACTAAGGCTTCACAGTCCACAAGAGCCGGGAGACAAAAAACTATGCACGACATAACAGATGCTGATTTCCAAGACACRACYTCTGTAACAGTAAAGGATTCCGGTTTGTAAATGCCAGTTCCAGAGATTCCAATTTGAAACGGAATCAAATTCGGTCCAAAAATCGAACATAACTCCTAGTGAACAAGAAAAGCCAAGGCAACACTTCTTTCGCTACAACGCTTCTCCCGTTAAAGTCTCCCTTGCATCGGGATTCAAGCTCTTCTGAATTGAGTCCAAGTGGATCWCACACACACAAAAACCATTGCAATAGACAACGCCACCGCTTCCCCAGAGAACACTTTCAACAAGAGAGCATTGAGATGCGCAACTGACCTCATATTGCCTTTCTTCCTTCCTTGCACTCGCCCACCACTTCCTACACGATCCCGTGCTCCTGCCATGGAGAACCGAATTCTTCTTGGCGCACGGCACCCGAACCGCGGCGCCCACGAAGTCCGAGTATCGAACGTGGAACGCAGTCAATCCGAGCTTGACGACTCTGTCCGAAGTAGAGCACAACGACGACGAAGCAGCACACGAAGAATTGTTGGTGTGTACTTTTCTCTTCTCAGCGAGGATTGGAGAGACCAAGCAGCTCTTGGTTGCCAATGCCATAGCCCCTTCCAAATCTTGCCAAATCTCTTGACAAGGTGGTTGCCAAATCTCTTCACAAGCTGCAAGCCAACAAATCGAGAAATCAAGCAAGCACGGCGTGTGGAAGAAGCAATCGAGCAAGGGAGAGGGAGAAGGGGCCAGTCGACAATATGAGCTCAGCGCGAGAGTGTGTGGTGATAAGAGGGCATGAGAGAGAGCGAAGGCGACGGAGAATCGAATCTCGAGTTGCGCACCCTCTTTCCGTCACCACAGATTTGTCGTCCGCAAGTTGTGGACGACACACTTTTGCGAAAGAGGCTCCGCCACACACGAAATGCCGATCCAAGGACCAACTGCAGCGCACGAAATTTCTAAAAATCGCTCGCTCGAGGGGCCTGCGATTGCTTGGTGGAGACGAGGCGACGACGATGACGACGACGACGACGATTCCCGTTTCCTTGCGGACACGATCCCCCTATCGAAACTACACTAACAGTGCGTGGGACACTAACTTCCTAAAGTCACACTACTTTGAATTAGTCACACTATTTTTAATTTTGCAGCTGAAACCTTGTCCAGTGACATCACTATTAGTTAGTCACACTATTTTAAAGAGGTTTCAGACTTTCAGCTGGAGGGTTTCGTTTAGAAGATGCTTGCATGTCATTAGGGTTCATAAAGATTAAATGGATGAAAAAATTGGATGGATGAAAAATCAATAAACAAAAATAACTTGCATAACAGAAAATTATGGATTAGAAGTGCACAACTAACACTTGGACGCTCCTAATTAAAGATCCACTTTACTACACCTGAAAGCCTTTCTTTGAGAGGGTTGGCAACTCCACCAAAATATTATGTGTTCTTTGATAAATAGTACACTGGCATAATAAAGATAATTATGGATTAGAGAGAGCTTTCTAAAGGTACTAAGAATACAATCAGAGGACACAGGGTTCCAAAGATCTCACCATAAGAAATAAAATAAAATAGAATAAAACTCATTTAAAAGTACAAATTTGTGCATGAAATAGTTTGTCTAGAAAGTGAGATACAGATGGACATCCAATTACTTTAACCTTGGAGCACCAGTTTTCGAACAATTTACAGATTGAAAATCACTTTTTTTCCCATTACTGCTTGGATGAGAGTAATCCTAATTTGTAGAGAGACTTCATGAAATTGTTGTCCTATCCAATGGTTGAATTTGGTGTTACTAGGGTACATATTTTTCTAAAATTACAAATGTGGAAGTATGTCATATGGTTGACCAAGCTAAAGGCCATTTACACTGTGGCCCTCCAAGTCGAGAGGCCGTGGAATTAAGTTGCCAAACTTTGGTGAGAGTCCACGGAAATGAGCAAAAAATAAGCCAAAAAAATTAGGAATTGGAGCCTTTGGCTAGCCACAGTGTGAAGCCTCCAAAGTCCAAAGTCTTAGTCCAAAGTCCAAGCTCAAAGTCCAAACCTATTCCATTTTTTCGACTTCTATCCTTTCTCTCCACATTAATCAATCCAATTTCTGAAATTTTTCATGAATCGTCATTCATGTGTCAATTTTTTCAAGCGATAGGTTAAAAATACATGAGAAATGGAGTCAAAAATGGCCTTGGAAACAAAATTACAGCACATGCTCTCATCATCAAACAAAGAATATGAAGGGTATAAATGGAATAAAAAGATAGGATTAGACATTGAAGGGAAGTAGGTTCATTGAATGCTAAGACTCATGGCTTTTGTAGTAGAGACTAGGATTCAAACCTCAACGGCGTCAAATAACAAAATAACAAAATATAGCATCCTACCTACTACTACAAAAATAGCCATTCTACTCCAATCTAACGGCAGAGATTTTGTCAATTTTTAATCTTTTTGATTTTTGTTTCTTTAAAATTTGACGGACTCTCAATCAGAGTTTGGATTACCATTCTTGGCCGACCCAAACTCTGATCGAGAGTCTATTGCCATGCAAGCATTTGGCTGCCAAGTAGGCAGCCAAATGGGTGACGGACTTTAGACTGTTCCGCCTTGTGTGAAGGCTCGAGAGGCCGAAGTCTTGGGTTCTTGAAATTTGATTGGTTGAAATCGATGGACTCTTGACCTTGTGCCATAGTGTGAAGTGGCCCTAAAATTGCATTGACCCTAGTTCAAAATTGGATTCGCCAAAATGAGGTCATAGATTTCAAAAAATCACAATATCAAGCAAACCTCATTTGAAATCCATTCCAACCCTAAAATGACAATACTTTGCTTGTAATGGAATTTTGAAGGCATTTTGAAATTTCCCTTCTAAAATCTATAGAATAATCTTGGTGATAGCATTGGTGAATCTACCTATGTATAATCCAAAACTCAAAGTCTACAGCTTTTATTTGTTTATCAATTCCAAAATATACTTCCAAATAGGGCTTTATAATGATTTTTCCCAATTTGTCAATTCTAGAGAAGACTTTGGACGCTTAGGGGTTTATGAAAAATTAACTCACTCGTGCCTAGTATTAGTTGAAACAAATATATAGGGTGAACCGCATGATAGTTCATTGTTAGCGGGTGGAAATGGAAAACAAATTGGGGAAACATAAGACAAAACCTTGTGAAAAAATTTGAAAATTTTCTATTTGCAGTAAAAAATAGAGAAGATAAAGGACTTGGCACTCGAAAAAAGAGTTCAGTATGAGAATTGAAGAAAAATAGTTGGTACGTAAAACTCAAAAAATATTCTGAACACTACTTGAGACATGGCACACTTATAGTTGTGGAACGAGCCAAATTTTATGTTCTTTACCAATTGGGTGCTGTTGATTGCAAATATGAATCTAGAATTTGCAAATTCTATCCTTTGAAACAAAAAAACAATTCCTATCAGATTTTCCCTAAAAAAATTTACCTTCCACAACCCACTTCGTGGAAAGCATTTAGTATCCCTTCCAATGAGTGCTTTTGGATTTTTTTTTAAACGAATGATTCCTAGGGTATCAAAATGGATGATTTCCATGGTCACCACTTCATCCATTAAGGGTTACTAACTCTTGAACGTCGAGGTGGACGGTTTGCGTCCGATGGATGAAAGACAATCAATTTGTGTAGGACACAAGTGCAACTATCCTCAAAATTTTGTGTGAAAAAAGCAGATTTTCCACAGTGCTTTGACTTCCAATGAATATTTTAGGATTAATTTAAACTACAATAGTGATTCCCAAGGTATCAAAATGGATGAATTGGATGGTCACCAGTCCGTCATTTAGGGGTTAACTTAGTATCCACCAATGCAAGTATGGCTAAAAAGTGAGTTTGGAATTTGCACTTTGCCTACCGCTTCCCAATGGGTAGGTCTAACGTAACCTCTAGAGGCCACCTGAGTTCAAGTGGTCGTAAGCTTTAGTCAGTTGCTGGCCGTTGCARGGAGGACCGGTCCCTCCCTTGTACGCCAATGGAGAATAAAAAAGTACTGTAGATTAAAGACCCCAAATATACTTTCCAGCCTACAAAAGAAAACTTAAAAACTTAAAAAAATATGGATGGAACTGAATTCTCTTGAAAGACGAAATACTATATTGTAGAACTGAATACCTGAAAGAAAGTATGCGTAATTTCTGATTTTTCACCCATCATGACACGGCCGGGGTAAATTGACCCCTTGCTTGACCCCTTGCGAAAACACGGAAATTTTCTATTTTCCATGCATGATAAAATTTGCAAATTTTGTATTCATATTTTTAATCAGAGACCCCATATCAGCGGAGGGTTGCACAAGGAAAATCAATGAAGCACAAAAATAGTTTTTTTTTCTTACTTACCCCCTTTGAATTACTTGGAGGGGTCGAGTGAGGACATTACTAGAAAACTCGAATTTTTTGTTGTTTTGGTCGGATTGATCCGGTCTCTATTATGTTGATTTTGTCAAAAATCAATTCACTGGGGGGGGGCAATCCACCCCTACCTCACAACTCCACGAAAAGAATCCTACAAGACTGCCATTTTCTCTACATTTTTTATGATTTATTAGGTCATGCCTTCTTACAATTTCTAATGGAATGTTTATTATAATTGGAAGTTAGATCGGAAGTGTTTTTTGCTTGTGTCCAAGTGTATTGAGAGTTTTGGATAACTATGAAGAAATTATGTATACTTTCTTTTGGGTATTGAACAATGCAGATTCCAATGTGTAATGAAGTAAGAATAAATGAGATTCCAATGTGTAAATGAGATTCCAATGTGTAAATGAGTAAATGAGTAAATGAAGTAAGAATGAATTATTATTTTTTTCATATTGAACCAAAATGAATGAAATGTTGTCATGTAGAGAGTTTGCTTCAAGAAAACTTTGGGATTCTAGCTGCAACTAGATAAGACTCTAAACTATGAGAAAGATACTCTAAGTCATGTGGAGATATGAGTAAAAACGTTATATGCCYATGTGTATAATATATTGCATAATCTGATACATATAAATCAATACATATCAATACACAAAGTCCTTAGTATATACATACTTGTATGATATGTMTATACCCAAAATATATATGATCCCATACATCAAAATATGTATATATGTATAATWCATATATTTYGTATTGTATTTATACTTGTACATACCATGAATAAAAAAKAATAAGCCAAATAACCGTATAACTCCCTTGTGAAAGTAGTYAATATTCAAATGAGTGTCATGGACGCAATGTATGTCCAAATACATTGTTTGAGATCTCTATGAAAAGATAGAACCCACCCCTGCACCCACCCCTACAGATTCGTTACACATTCTCGCCTAAGATGAACGGCCCCTACGGTGTCCAAAATATGCATAAAAGCTCAAAGTATGCATGATCCAACCAAAAATTAAACTTTTTCATGATAGGAACGTTGCTACATTGCTTAATCTTATTGGGAATTATTCGGACGGACGCCATTCGGTGATGTTCCCTTACCTTCCCCGCTTAAGTAGCGGACGCAGCAGGTGGCGGGTCGCTCGTCCCCACCGTCAAGTCTCGGTTGAGATCCCACAACCGCCAGCTCAACGCCGTCGCAAACAGCACCCACGCCAAATAGGGTTTCAACAAATTCGCCGCCACTGGATTCACACTCTGAAACTTCACAATCGTCGCCACCAGAAGCACATCCAGTGCCAGGATATCATAAAACGCCGCCCCCAGTCGCTTTGCACCAAAAAAGAGCGCCTGCCAGGCCAAGTTGAACCCCAGCTGCACGGCATACAACGTCAACGGCACCGCTTGCTTGGCGAATCCCCCTTCCGCCCACACCAACCACGACGCCAGGCCCATCAACGGATACAAAATACTCCACGCCCCTCCGAAAATCGGACCAGGAGGCTGCCATTTCGGCTTCTTCAAGTCGAAGTACCATTGTTGCGCGGGGCTGTTGAAGAGCGAGTCCACAAACCCTAACAGGACAGGGATCCCGACAGCAATGTAGAGACTCTGGTACCCGAAGGAATTGGGCACCACGGTACTGACGGATGCGCGGACTGCGACAGAGCGGATGCTTGGACGGAAGCTGACGTTGGGCGATGAGGATTTGAGAGCCACCCCGCTGAGGAAATGTGAACCCAGCTTGGGAAGGCTGGCACGGCGAGAGGGACGAAATGGAGACACGGACAAGCTGGGGAGGGGCCTGCAAGTCGCGACATGGGGGCCTAGTGCAAGCATCGCCATGGACACCAATTCGAAACACCAACAAACAACACAAAAACACCACAAAAACAACAGGAAAACACCAAAAAAACCCCACAAAAACACCAGGAAACACCGAAACAACCTAGACTCAAGAGAAGGTTGTGTGATGGGGGATGGCAACAAGGAGATGGAATTGGCAGCTAGAAGGATTTGAAGGTTCCTGTGGAGGTTTATGATGTCGGGGTTCAAGTTATTGGGAGATGATGTAAAAGTGGTGGGGGTACGTGGCGGCGTTTCAAGGGTGGAAATCCTTCAGGGCTTTGGAGGTGATGCCAAGTGGGTTGCAGGAGGAGAGGCGGAGAGGGCCGAGAGGGAGGGAAAGGAGATTGGTGGTTGGCTGGGAGTGGATGAGGCTTGGTGAGTGGTGAGTGGTTGGGTAGGAGGAGGAGGAAGGTAACAGGCTCCTCAGGAAATGACCATCGAAGGAGAAATACAGAGCTGCTGACCCCTTCATAGCCCCTGTCACAAGGTAAATGTAAAAATTCCCCCCCCCCCCATTTTTTTCCGTGTCAATTTTGTATTTCTTCACCTTCAGCAGCTAATTTGGGGCTTTTGATTGCAAATATGAATTCAGAATTTGCAAATTTTGTCATACATGCCAGACAAAAGAATTCCAATGTTTTTCCTAGGGATAAAAACGGGCAATGAGGGGGGTAGTCCACCATGGCCTTGATGAACATTTTCATTCTTTTCTTTTTAGTAGAGAGAGAAATGGAAAACAATTTGGGTAAAATGGTCCATTGTGGTCAAAATCTGGAATCTACCCTCATGCCATTAGTTATGGATTTTTGAAGTGATCTACCCAATAGAGTGAGTAGGCTACTTGATAACCAATAAAAATTGTAACCAATATGCTCATCTTAATCACCTAAAATGGTCCCAATAATTTCTACTATGGAAGGCTCCCCAAAAGTCACTTCCTACAATGATTTACACTCAAGAAGTAGGGTGCTCCTAATGAGGTCACTAATCACTTCACTACAAGAGAAAGGGGTGTTTTAAACAAGGTTTTAAGTATAGTCCTAGACACATGATACAAGAGAAAGGGGTGTTTTAAACAAGGTTTTAAGTATAGTCCTAGACACATGATATTAAGTAATGACCTATAAGTCAAATTTCAGCAAAAAATGACCTAAACACATGTCTTTTTAGTCATTTTTTGCTAAAATTTGACTGAAAGGTCATTACTTAATATCTTGTGTCTAGGACTACACTTAAAACCTTGTTTAAAACACCCCTTTCTCATGTAGTATATGGTCTGAAAAACAGTTATGGGTCATTAGGTGTCCACTATGGGTCATCTAACCGCAATGGGATCTTTTATCTTAACCCTTGAATATAGAGACAGACGTTTTGTGTCCGATGGATGACAAAGAATTAAGTTGTGCTTGTAGGACAGAATTGCAACCATTCATCCATGGAATTTTGATTGAAAAGGGGAGATCTTTTATACTACTTTGACTTCCAATGAGAACTTTTGGATTATTTTAAACTAGTGATTCCCATAGTATCAAAATTTACGATTTCCACAGTGTGTCTTTTAAGGGTTAAATGATAATTTTTTCTTGTATTAAATATGATTGAATTAAAATATGATATTTTGAAGGAAAAGGGATGTGGGTCACYATAGATGTGCATAGATTGTAGCAATAATCAATTCAAATGAGCCTTTAAATATGAGCAAGACAATCCAAAAAGTGATTAAAAAGATGCTTGAGGATGTTTGTGGAAGTGTGTTAAAGCCTCAATGCACTTYGAGGTGAGGGTCRGAAGGCTATCCATACTTGAAATTAGGTTGKTTGTTTTGATTGTTTTAGTGAGATCTCTTGGACTACGCTCCTCCAATTGCATTCTTTGTACCATTGGAAAGCTCTMTACAAAAAGGGTGTACRGGCTTTGTATTGTGGCATTTGAACCTATGATGTRAAASTTATTGGATTTCACATAGTTTTTGTGAATTAGAAAATTAGAATTTAAATTACCTAGACTTTGATTTTGACTATGGCAACAACACACAACACACTAGTCTTCTATGTATTAAATTAGCTTAAATTTTTTTACTATCTTTAGGTATCCTTTTTGTTTTGTTTGTCACAATGAGATCTCCAAAATCTTGCATCTTGTGATCACGTTCATGGTAGTGTTTTATATATATATATATATATATATTTGACCATGTATTAAATGGATTCAATCTTGTTACCATTAGAGAGCTCTTTGCAAAGAAGGTTCCATAAACTGTGTTCATGGGGTTTAAATTATGGTGTAAAAGTTATGGATTTTGGGGTGTGTGTGTGTGGATCTTAATCTATAGATTTTTTAGATCATGCATCACTTGGTTAMATTTTCAATATTGTTTCAAAGTTCTCTATGATGAAATGTGCACAAACTTTGTTTCATGGTGTTTGGACCTATAGTGTGAAAGTTGTGGATTCTTGAGTTATTATTGGATCATTCTTAAATCATCTTAAATTATGGATCTTTTGGACCATGAKCCACTTAGTCACATTATTGGTACCATTAGAAAGCTCCCTATGAAGAAAGGTGCACAAAATTTGTTTTGTGGCATTTGGACCTATGGTATGAAAGTTATGGATTCTTGAGTTATTTTTAGATTTTAAAGTATCCTCAATTAAGGATCTTTTGAATTGGTTAAGAATTAATCACAACTCTCGTAGTGTCCAAAAGCAAAAGAAATGTTCTTAGGAGATCAACTGAAAATCAAAACTTAAGAACTAGAGTTGGACTGAAAAGATAATTATCTCATACTCTACAGTACTTCAAATTTTTCTCAAATATTTTACTAAGGATACTTGAAAGAAATGTAGAATTAAATGCTGTTGAGCTGAGCACAAACTACAAGATTAAATTAGTGTGGTGAACACGGGCGCATAGATTTCAGAATTGGAACACCCAGTTTGTGAGATTCAAAGCCCTGCAAACTCGAGCATTCCGCTTCGCAATGCAAAATGAAATTCACATCCCAGATTTGAAGGCACATCTGAAGAGCTTGAAAAGTAAACAAGAGGATTGAAAATTCATTACAAATTATACCGTTTTTGAACATCAAGTATACAGTACAAAGGCAGCCCGGAGGTGTCAGCCTATTCTCATTTCTTTGGATACAAACTACTATCAAGGAATCAATCAAAACTTTAGAACATTTACAATTGAAGATATCAGCATCTTGTTGTTGTCTTGCCAAGTCACAAAGCAATCCACACGATGTATCTATTTAATTTTGTAATTTGTACCTGACTCAGAAGTCGTCTCCCCGGAAGAACGGAGGAGTGTAGAAGGCGCTCGGGAATGTGCCCGCACTGTTGGGGAACAGAGTCAAGAAACAGATGACAGCGAGCGCAATGGCCCAGATCTTACGCTCATTGCCCAGCTGAGTGATTTCGTCTTGTGCCGGAAGCTCCTCACCACCTCGGAAGAAGACCGCAATGAAGCCCCATACCAGACTGAGGATACTTCCCGTGATACCGCCGAAGCCAAGACCCAGCGTCGTGAAGAAGGAGAGGCGGCCTGCCAGATTGCGACCCAGGACTGCTTGTGCAATGCGGCCCCCTTCCAGACGGCCTGATGGCAGCATGTTCAGAGATGTCACAACAATACCTGCAAGGCAAAACACAAAGCAAATTGAAGGTTAGCCATTTGGGTTTAGTTAAGTGGAATGAGCTATTTACATAATTCCAATCTGGGATTGAAAACTCTACTTTCCACTATTTAAAATGAAAAGAGAACCCTCATTATGACTTGAAACCTCCACCTCTATTCCAGTTTAAAGCAGTTGGCAACAGAGGAGTGCAAGAACTCCGGTTCATGTATGTAACATTTGGAGAATTGGAGGTAGACAAGATTAGCTTATCAACTTTGAATGAGAGAAAATCTGTGGTTGTTGGAAACCGATTTGCAACGAGTCGAGGAGGGAAAATCAGTAAGAATCACCGAAAAGACAATATGTACGCAGATGTAAGCTTCAGTGTAAGAAATCAGCAGTTGACGATTGGATCAACTTGGAGTTTGGAATTGTGTACAAAACTTGGAATCTGAGAGAATGSTCAAGGGAAGAACCACTTGGGTAGTACTTACTGAGCCACGCTAGAACCTATCTTGCTGCTAGTGTGGCTTGGTAGGTATTCTCAAGCGTCCATTTTTTACCCAGGTTCCAAATTTCAAATTACCTAGCACATGACTTCACTAGAGAATGACAGTCAACAATCACTTCATAATGCTCGTCACAGATTGAATTGCTTGATGCATGCAATTCCACTACTTTCAAAACAGTTGAGAGAAGAGACCAGATTCAAATTGATGACGAGAAGGTTGGAGCATACCGAGTAGTCCAGCGAATGCAAGAGGGTCGATCGGAACACCAAGTCCAGGAACAGCTTGGGGAAGGACGTTGCCAAGCTCGTCACTGTAGGGTCCAATCACATACTGTACGAATGAGAGCAGAGGGTTGTTGACGAAGAATAGAGGGCGAATATACCTGACAGGCAACATAACAGGGCATTACATTCCAACATCATGTAAACACTGAAATCTAAATGCCTGAAGATTAGTGAAGAAAATGAGAGCTAACTTCAAAATGCCCAARGTGCCTGAAGTGGTCGCTTCTGGACATGTCTGTAGGAGTTAAAATTAATCACTTAGAAATCACTTAGAAAGGAAGGTAAAAAATGAAACAATAAAGTGAAGAAATCATACTAGAGCTACATTTTCGAATGATAGAAATACGATATGAAAGTTCCTAGCTCACGAAGTGGAATTTCTACTTAAAGCTTGGGAAGTTAGGTTAAATAGATTTCAAGGAAGGTAAGACGCATACAAGGCATTATCTCCGCCATTCCAACTCTGGTCGAGTAAGAATGCCGAAACGGCTAAGCCCAGGGATGCCAAATACGAGCTGGTGATGCGCGTTGCTGCAATGTCAAACAAGGCCTTCTTGCTAGGCAAGAGAGATTCGTAGTTGTTGACCACGCCCAAACACCCCGTCCAGTTTGAAGGAATCATAAACGTTGGACTCAGCTTTACTCCATACGTGGATGCTACATAACGCGTAGCTAGCTGAGAAAAACAACACCARAAGGGTTTAAAACAAGCAAGTCGGCTCCCAGAAAGACACTATAAATCGACTGAAAAAAGTATTCATAGCGGCAGTCCACAATCCAGAACTTGAACAACCCGACTCTTAAACCCCTGAAGGACCAAGGAGTATAAAATGGGCACTCATCTGCTTTTAGCAATTTTGAGTGAGTCTTATAGTAACATTTCTTTTTTCCAATTTTATTTATTTATTTACTGACACATGGAATGATCTTCACCGATTCTGCTGATACAAATTTTGGCCCATCTGAATTACAACATGATCAATCAAATTTGTCAATTTAAAACCATAAAATTGCGGTCAGTTGGGGGATCAGTGAAATGTTAGTTGTACACACCTCCGAGGTCCCAAAGATGGCGAGATATCCGGAGAAGAGGGGTAGGACACGGCTCACGTAGTCATCGTAGGTTGCACCAGGAGTGAGGAAGAAACCACTCATGATGCTAATTGTGCCAAATGTGGTGACTCCCAGCAACAAAGCACTTACGTATCCTGACAAAGTGCTCAAATTCTGTGCTTCAAGCTGCAGATCAATCTCCGCTTTCGGTTGCACCACACATACCTGCAAAACAAAGTTTCTTCCTTAAAGCTTCGTTTCTTCTTGAAAACCTTGTCTGTTCTTTGGACGRTCTGGGATTTTTATGAGAATCTAAATATTCATTTCGAGAAAAACGGCAGAGAAAAAARCATTTTATTGAGAAAGAGAATAGCGTACTTGTTTAGTTAGATCATCCACAGTTTCTTCCATGAACCAAAGATCCACTTCCCGTCCACATGCCTGCACAATCTTCGCTTCCAACCTACTTTTGACTTCCTCCAAGGGCCTTCTCAAATTCCCGATGACAATGCCTCCATCACCCATTCTTCGGACATCACTCGCATAGAATGTGTCAATCCCAAAACAGTCCTTTACCTGCAGCCAAGAAGCCGCATTATTTTCTACTATCTCGGCACAGAGTGTGCGGATACTATGTCCCTAAAGATTTGGGGAGGCAACCTCAAATGGAGATAGAGATGGTCAACCTTCACTGCACCAACCTTTACCAACTTATGTATCCCTAAATTTTATAGAACTCGCAAAAAGTTGCACACCAGTTGTGTATCATGAGCCTCATATGCAAAACTTGCCAAGTCTCATCTATATATTGTAAAATTTGAGGTCTCAAAAGCAAATAGGGAAAGGGATACAAAACATCTCGTGGAGATGCTCTCAATCTAATTGCTTGGAAGTCAATTATATTACATGATGCATGTAACACAAGTCTACTACAGACAAGGATAATGTAGGAAGTGTTAAGGATATTCTACAATGTTATCAAAGAAAAGGTCAATTAACACTAGTAGAAATCACAGGAATTTTGACAGAATTCTATTGATTTGGTCGCATTCCCGGTCATTGATTTGTTGATTTCAACAAAAATTAGTAAAAAATATATAGATTTTTGTTGCAATCAACAAAATAGTGACCGAGACCAAAACAATAGAATTCTGTCAAAATTCCTGCGTTTTCTACTAATGTAAGTTCCAAAAGCCCTTGGGAGAGACATTTGGGGCATTGGGTAGGTTTGTATGAACTCAATTATTGTCAATAATTGTCCTTTGATAAAAAAATGTAGTTTTCTACAAGCTTTAAGGACATATAACTTTCGTAGAAATTTGATTTTCATTGTAGAAGTTATAAGCATATTTTCCCAAAAGCAGTTTAAAACGTAGTGTGGACAAGATAYATTCCTTGACTTTGGAAGGATAGTAGAGGGGGAAAAAATGGTGATTTAAAAAGGGCAATAGGTTATAAAATAGAAGCTTGAGGTGATGGGATCCTAGCTTGTTGGAAAGTCAATTAAGCAATTGCCTAATTTATCCTTGGACTAGCTAATGTCAAGTGACCCATATAAAAAATAAATAGGCCGGATCAAGAGTGGGAGAAATATTTGCTATGAGGATAATAATGATGGAAACAAAATAGAAATAAAGGGAAACACAAATGAGACCTTTATTAAATGATACACAATGTTTGAGTTATGGGTGTTTGCAATGGCCTTTTATAGCTAAATAGAAATTAGAGTTTTATTTTAATTCATTTTATTTTTTGTTCTTGTGTTTATAAAAGGTAAATCAATCCACCATTTGGACCTTGTTTCTTAACCCCTAAAGTCCCAAGGCCATTTTTCTGTCAAAAAAAACTAAAACTGCCATTTTTGTTGCATTTACCCAAGAAAACAAAAACCAAATTTTTATTAAAATCTAACCATATGATCTTGTACTTCATTTGTCCTAGATCATGTGGTCAAAATTTCATGAATTTTGACCATATAGATTGGAAGATATTAGCATTCAAAGTTGAAAAAGAAAGCTTTTTTGAACACTGGCTTGCAATTTTAGATGATTTTGACCGCCATTTATTGAAATTTTTTGCACTACAAACTTTGAATTTAAAGTTTTTTATGTTGGATAATTGAGTTGAAAGTCTAGGAAAAAAATTTCACAAAATACACACATGATTTTCAATCTTTAAAAAATTGTTATGTAGAAGTAGTTCCAAGATTGAAAGAAAAACTAAATGGTTAGTAGCTCTAAGATGGGATTGTAATGCGAGAATGCACTACAAATTCACTAACTTTATCAACAGGCTCAACACCTTTGTGACAAATATTTATTTAAAGTTCAGAAGCAAGATTGGGCAAGACTAAAATTGGATTTTTGATATTTAGACAACCATTTGAAATTGCACAAGGTATAGGCATTTGCRTTTGTRTAGATACTTCATTTGATGGTTWTAAAGAGGATAAGAGGTTRTTTGTTCATGAAACGCATAGAATATTGAGCTAAGCYTGCTAMWAATGRCTAGCACTTATCYTTAAAGAAGATATTTTGATTTTCCTTCAATTAATTGCAAKTTTCAAATACTAGGCAAGACACCRGGATAGTTTCTTCAAAAAATAGGCAAGAATTATCAAAATTATTAATTAACAAGTTGTTAGTAAGGTGTAATATATACTAGAATTTTTTGCAAATATATCTTCCACCCACATACTTTAACCCCTAAAATCCCACTGTCCCCTCAAGGCATAAATTGTAATTTTTATATGTGCCTAAGATGCAAAATGTGACTAAATGGTTAGTAGCTCTAAAATGTCTTTGGATGCATTTTGCATCTTAGGCACATATAAAAATTAGTAAAAGTTTGCCGAATATGAGTTTATGCACAGAAGATTTTCACAATTTAAAATCTATTGTGCAAAATTTGTCATTAAGTAGGAATAAAAGTCATCTAAAATTCTTGATTAGGGTTGAAATTACTTTTTTTTTTACTTCAATTGCTAAAAAATTAGCAAATATGAAAACATAAATAATTAAGCTTTGCAAAATTTTAATTTCATGTTTTTATAGAAATGAATTATAAGGCCCTATGGCTAGATTTTTTTTTAAAATTATTTTTTATTACTCGGCCCAATGTAATAGAAATGGTAATTTTGAGTTTTTTTTTTGTAAAAGGGCCTTAGGAGTCTTGGGATTAAGGAGACTAGAGTATATCTTGTTGTGCCAAAAGCAACAATCCCAATGGAATTGTCATTTCTATTATAGTATATAGGCAAAGGTTTGTTCACAAGATATTTTGTATTGGAATAGGGAAGATTATGAATAAAATATAAATTATATAAACCAATCACTAGTTTCAACATATCGGCCATTACAAATTGACCAATAACAAGACAAAACCTATATAGTTTTAATTAGTAAAACATTAAATCACACACAAATTTCTTAAATCAAAACCACAAGAATTATACATTGATTCATACCAACAAAATCCAATCCCTAGATTCAATGAAGATGTACAACCACAAATTGTCCAAACCATTCACAAATCCAAGAATAATGAAATCAATGTACACAACAATAACAAGTTTCCACAGTCAATTATTCAACCACAAAGATACAAGAATCCAATCACTGGGTTTAATTTATACACCACTCAAAAATTCATAATAAAAAAAATTTAATATACAACAATTTATTGAAACATGAAGAGTTTATTATTGACCTTTCATTGTGGAAACGGATGCATCAAACACTGCAACAAAGGGAATTCTTTTCCAATATGAAGATGATGGGCATCTTCACCCATACGCATATTGAAGTTCAAAGATGTCCCTGGCTGAACAAAATTATGACATCTAGGACAAGGAACTTTTATGCATTGTTCGTGCATTTAAAGATTGGAGAGTTTACCTGGAAGGGTCACCACAATCATGAGGTTCATGTAATTTCCGACCACAAAAACCTTGAACTCTTTCTCACCAACAAGGCAACAAGTAGCTTAATCAACAACAAGCTTGGTGGTCTTCTTTTTCTTTTACCATTCAACATCAACTAGGAGCAATGAATGCACAGGCTGACGCTCTTTCTAACGCACTGATGTTATTGAAGAAAGGGCACAACAATCAAAACCACTATTAAAATTGGCAGCTTTGGAAGCGTGCAAACCAGTTTGCATAGATGATCAAATTTTAGAACATCTTCAACTGGCAACAGTGGAAGATTCCTCACTCAGGCCATTGAGCCAATATTGGCGTATTTGGGAGTGGGGCAGATCAAGCTCCAATTGATGTCCGCCRGCGGTTCCATGAGTACAAATGCCAAGATGGAATCCTATGGTTCCAGTAAAAGTCTTCCACATGATTCTTAAGGTCCAAGCATGACACTCCATTTGCAAAACACCAAGGTCGATCAAAAACCTTAGACTTGGTTGTCAAGGTTCTATTGGCCAACGCTTTAGAGATATGTACACCAATATGTGGATGCGTATGACAATACATCAACACTTTATGTAGGAAAGAAAATTTCAAACTTGGAGGAGAAACTGTACTAAAATAAAATAAAAACTTAAAAAAGGTTCAAAAGGAGAAAGTAGTAATTCCAAATCTTATAAACAGAAAAACTTTTCCACTAATAAAATATGTTATTTTGGTAAAAAAATGAGGACATTTAATCAAAGATTGGCCAAAGTTCAAGAATAGTTGTTGAACAAAATAGTAACAAAAGGGTGAATGCATGAAAGACTAATACTATTTTGCATCACACTTGGAATGGCAGAGTTGTTATTCACTATAACTTTTGGATTATGAACTCAATTAATTTGAAATTTTATTAGAGATTTTGATAGAAATCAGACTCCTTATTTTTCAAAAAAATTGAAAAATTATTTTATATTTAAATTTAAATTTAGTTAATTTGTCACACTTTATAGTTTAGGGGTTTTCAATACTGGGGAGTACTCAAAATTAATGATCTAGAGCTCAAATTTTTGTGGTCTATTCCCTGCACCAAGAAGGCATCCACCAAAGGGAGTTTAAGAGAAATATTATTTTATTTCTTCTATATGCATGCTAACATGGCTCCCTTGCGCACGCACTTCTAAATATTTAAGATGGTTTTAAGATCATTCTTTTGGTGAAATCTCTTTTTCATAAAGTTCTTACAAATTCCCAATTTTTAGTTCTTTTAAGAATTATTTTTCCTATTTAAAAAAAATTAAAATCTCAAAGTGTCTATTTTCTTCAAAAAATGTGTCACTCTATTTTGTGAATAACTTTTGATTTGAATTTTTTTTGGGTCTCAAATTTTGGTGACGTGATATTTATAGTATTATTCTAATTATCATATTTTAAAATATTTTTTTCCAAAAGGTCGCTAGTATTGGTCAGTACTAGTGAACGCTATAAAAAACAATTGGTCTTGAAGTCTTTCATGCATTCACCCAAAACAAAAACAAATATTGTCTTTAAATCAAATAAGGTATATGTGC
Source organism: Pleurozium schreberi (assembly GCA_006891605.1). Lineage (NCBI taxonomy): Eukaryota > Viridiplantae > Streptophyta > Bryopsida > Hypnales > Hylocomiaceae > Pleurozium > Pleurozium schreberi. The sequence continues at coordinate 146,355 of VACF01001501.1, read as the reverse complement.
TAGCACCTATAGCTAATAACACATGAGATTCCATGTAGAATGTTGATTTTGGAGCAACTCAACACATGTCATAAGTTAGAGGGATTTATAATTATACTAAGTATGAAAATAAACAAGTTTATTTAGGGGATGACTAAATCAACATCATATACAATTAGAGTTGTAGTAATTTCAATATAAAACTTTTAAACAATGATGAAGGGATCATATTTGATGTTTTACGTAAACCGGGTCTTGTAAATAATTTATTCGCCACCAACAATAAACAAGGTTGGAGGAGAAATTTGAATTAAAGTTRGAATACCAACACTTATAAATAAAATTGGTGAGACAATTGCAACATGTAAGTTAAATCCTCACCTATACAAAATAGACACAACTATCATATGTAATGAACATCAAAATTGCTATCCCAACTACTACACACCTAAACAAAGCTTATTTGTAGCATTTATAGTTACGCCACATAAATTAGCAAAGATTGAATCAAATCCAAACTATGACAAAAGGAATTGATTCTTTTGATGAAAAAGATATAACTTTATGTCAACCTTGCATTGAAGGCAAACAACACATTGAGAAGTTTATTTTACAAGGCACACGAAGAGCTACTCAATTACTAGGACTTATACATTATGATATTTGTGGTCTTATGCAAGTTGGAACCCACTCTAGATGCACCTATTTCATTACATGTATCCATGAACTATCAATATATTGTCATGTATATTTATAAAAGACAAATTGGAAGCAATTGATCAATTTATTCAATATGGAAACTTTGTAGAAAAACAATCAAACCATGTATGTAATCTAGGATTTGGTTCAATTCCCAAAACTTAAGAAAACACAAGTATAGGGGTTCTTATAGGAAAAGGTAATCTAGGGTTTGGTTCAATTCTCCAAATCCAGGAAAACACAAGTATAGGGGTATCTTGTAGGAAAAGGTGTATTTAGTCTATCGTTTATGTGAGGAATGTCACTTTTCAAATAGAATAATACTGAAAACTTGAAAGTACCTTGTTCTAGTCTTGTAATTGACAACCACTCTTATTCCCAGGGGTTTGAACTTTGTTCTCAGTCCTTATCAATGTATGCAAACACAATGTATGAAGTCTCAGTCCTATATAGTGTTCTACAAGGTGGTCAAATAGTCAGGTCAAAACTTCAAGTTTGGTCAAATCGTCTTATGCATGAATGATCTAGGACTTAATCAATTCCAAGATAATACTTTGAAAATATTACAAATGGTTCATTAATTACTCTTTTTATATATGTTGGTCAAATTGTTCGGTAAGTGCTTGCCATGAGCAATCCTAGCACAAATTGCCTACATCCGTCAATTATAGGTCAAATTGTCTTAGTAAATGCAAAGTATGATGGGTATAGGGATTGAACCAAAAATTTGGCCTTTTCTTTTTAGCTTCTTCCGCATTTTTAGGTCAAATATTAAGGTCAATTCGTCCAAACCATATGGGTCAAATTTCAGTAAATCATACATACAAAGCATTGGAATAATTTTACATTATGACTAAACATACAAACCTAAAGGTATGTTCCCACCACAATGTAGGTAAGAGCTGTGGTTGTAGATAAGAAGGTGGCAGCAAGAAATCCGATTCTGGTTCACACGGCAGCAGGTTCAACGGCCGGTGTAGAGAACATGTAGGAGATTTGGCGGACGCTATGGACAAAGGGGTTTGGAATGCAGACGTGCGCATTCACTCACGTAGGATAGGCTTTCCTAGCTTTAGTGTGTGCTGCACGTCTGGTGAGCGTTTGCAGTTGTGATTTTGAATGATGAGGTGGGGTCCATTGAGGGCAATGCAAGATGTTGTTGAAGTTCAGGATGCGTTTTGTATAGTGGTCATTGGAGCAGAAGTGTTTGTCGCCTTCTTGTGACCATGTAGAGTGTACCAAAAGGGCTAGCAAAAGCACAGGTCACCCACGGTGGAGGCCGGGTTACCCGCAGTGAAGGCTGGGTCACCCAGGCTCCAAGGTCCATCCAAAACTTCAATCTTCTTGTCGAACTTTATCATCCACTAGCTCTCTTTCCCTTCATTTGAGGAGTCATTGAAACTCGCACCGCGGCACTCTACGTCATTTTTCTGTGCACGCCGAATGCTTTCTTCTGCTTTCCTTCCTTAGTAAGGGATGATCCATCGAATGGGGGTAAATGGCTATGGGGTCATTGCAAGAAAGATCAACCGGTTTTTGTAGCATTTTCCATAGTACTCATGATTTTTTTTGGGAGTACTATATAATTAGAAAAACAATTTTAAAAAAATATAAAAAATATGTTTAATGTATACACCTTTAAGAAGAAGGTATCCTAGGAAGGAAAAGTGGAGAAAATTTCTCTAAGTAGGAGAACTAGAAAAGTGCAAAATCTCATGAAAATTGGTATTTTGACGTTTTAATTTGTCAAAAATAGAAAAAATAATTTTCAAAGAAACTAAAAATCTTCCATTTGAAAAGACTTCTTGGTGAAGATATTGTATCAAAAGAATAATCTTCAAACTATTTTCAATGTTCAAAATTGTGCGCGCAAGGGAGTCCTATTTGTATGAACGTAGACGACATAAAATACTGTTTTTATAAATTCTCTTTGGTGAAAACATGCTTTCCTAGGAATAGACCACAAAAATTTTAGCTCCAAATCATTAATTTTGGATATTCCCCAGTACTAAAAAACCCTAAATTGCAAAGTGTGATAAATTAGCTAGATTCAAATTTAACCCCTACAGGTCTTTGACTATGCTTTCACCAAAAATGCTCCAAAACTGCCATTTCTAGTGCAAGTACCAAATTTTAGAAAAAAAACATTTTTGGACAAATGTAACTGTAACCAATTTCAAATAAAATACACACATGCATTATATAGGTTTAGGGTATTAATTACAAAACATTTCACTATTCAATATGATCAATAGATTATTATATCATCACATTTTGTAAGAGAATGATTTTAAACTACACCTTCAGTATATTCTAGATCTATCTATCTATTTTTTTGTTTTAATTTATTCTTCTTATGCTCTACAATATCCTTCACTCCATGTATTTTCGGATTCACATCATTTCCATTTCTCTGAAGCAACACTAATGACTGGACTCTATTAACCAAATCTTGAGCTATTTGGGCATATGTCCCAACACGAGTAAATCCTTCTTGTGTACTTGATGTTAAAGTAGTATGGAAGTCTAATTTGGGACGCCAAATAATCTCAACAACTCGATAACAATGTCCAAAGTCAACGTACAATTTGTAACTTGGAACTATAAACTGCCCTCCATGACAATAAAAACCCTCTGCCAACTTTGCTATTTTGCCATCCAATTCAAACGTAGGAGCCCAAATTCCATATGCATATGGACTGTGATCTCGATCCCGATGGATTTTATTTGAAAAATCATCCATTGTGTACGTAAGATTACTTGCAAATCCTTTGGAGTCTTGTTTCAAGTAATGGAACATCCAGTTGCTTAGCTTCATCAACTATTTGCCCTTATAGGCTTGGTGCCAAAGCCATAAATCTTGATTTGTAAAAGTCTGCAATCCATTTAACTCGTTGAATTTGGTCTTCCTCCCATTCATTTATAGAGCTTTCAGAGCTTTGAAGACTTCAACCCATAACATATGGACCCAAAGTGTATCCAAGATCCATGCCACCTCTCCAACCGAGAGCAAACATCTTCCCACTAACTTTTGCCTTGTTCAATTTTATGAAACCAGACGCTCCCTTCCTCAATTGTGCTAGTGAGGTTGTTAGTTTCTCAAAATCTTTATACTCCTCTGAAGCTTCTATATCTTCAAATTTTCTAAATAAAATTACTAACACAATTTCGTTTGTATTTCTATCCTCAATAGCTACTTTGTTTTTATATAATGGTATATAGTCTTTATATACTGATTTTTTTAAAAGTAAAAAAATTCTTTTACATTATAGTTATTGTACTTTTTTGAAACACCCTTTTACATAATAGTTCTTTCTTTCTTTCAAAAGTTAAAAGAAACCATTTTTATAATTATTTTATTTCATCAAAACTTTCACATGAGTAATCCATTTACAAAAAATAATAATCTACAAGGAAAAAAAGTAGTCCAATAATTACCTACACAATACTATTATGGATATTTGGGTGCTTGGACATTAGTTTATAAGTAAAAAGACTTGTTTACAATACTTTTTTGCATTGACAGTGATGGAATTCAATGAACGTTCTTTTGAAGAGTTGTTCTAACAATTGACTTTTTTTTCTTTAACTGTAACATAGTACAATAAAGGGCACAATAAAATTACTTAAGGTATTATGGTAATAGGTCCATGATACTAGGTCTATGGCAATTGGTAGTAAAATTTATAAAGTTTGGTAAAAAAATTCCATGGAATCTTTAAAAATTGTATGTTCACAAACTTACAARCTCACAAGCTCATCCTCATAGGCTCATAGAATATAAGGTAAAATAGTTTATTGTTGTTATTTGATCCATAGTGGTCACCTATGAAGTGGCCCCATTTTTTTTTTAAATCATGGGAGATATGGGCCACAATCAATGTCTTACATGATAGTAATGGAGTGATTATTGACCACATTTGGGACTTCCAACTTTTCAATGTAAAATTCATTACAAAAATTGACTTTTTAGGCATCCATGTTAGAAAATACTGTGATTGCATTAGGTAGTTAGATGAGCATCATGGATTCAGATTTTGTTGGCTATGGGGTGGTCTACAAACCCTATTGGGTCATAGAACATTTAACACTTCAAAAATTGCTAGCAAATTCATACTTCATTGAAAAAATATACTATCAATTGTACTTGCTGTTTCTCATACTTGTCTTTAAGTAGGGGAAAAATTGAAAAATTTCCATAGTAGTGTGAGGCCGAACACCACATTCTGGCCACAATAGGTTGTCTTGCCTTATTAACCCTACTCTGGAATGTTATTTGTAACAACATTTTTTGGTCAAGAATTAATAGAAAACCATGAGTACAATATATAATAGGAAAATACTTAAAGACAATTCATTTCAAGAAAATTCAATTCATCAAGATCTCTCTACAATAGTGATTTTTACACAAAAATTTGATAAAAGAATACTTTTGAATAGATTCCACCCCTACAATCCCATTGTCCTAATGGAGACAACATAGATTTTTGGCAATCTCTTACTATTTTAGTATTTGTCGTCATTTTTTCAAACTTTTGTGAACATTTAGGAAACATTGTTTTTTTGAGAATACAATTTTTATTTTTATTGGTGCCCAAGATCCACTTTTATGGTACATAAAGTCCAAATTCTTATTTGGTGGCTTCAAAACAATCCTTCCAATAGTTTATTCCATGTTGAATTAGACTTGTTAAGTATAATTATTAGGGTACAAAGTGAAAATAGTATCAATTGATCAATTTCACATTCCGTAATTGCCTAAGCTTTGGACCTTGAATTTTCTACAAAGTAATTTATGAGAAAATACATACATAAAATAAACAAAAAAACCTAAGAAATAAGTGTTTCAAAATAATTATGGGGCCCACCCCTAATATAGATGTAGGAATGTAAAAAAAAATCTTCTACGTGGTATCTATATCTTTTACATTGTATGCATAAAATTATATTTATATGTATAAAATTAGATGCACATACTTATAAAAATAAAAAAAATTCTTTTATTTACTTATGTATAAAATTATATTCATATGTATAAAATTATATTCATATGTATAAAATTATATTCATATGTATAAAATTATATTCATATGTATAAAATTAGATACACATACTTATAAAAATAAAAATATTCTTTTTTTATATATTTAATTTTAAATTAACTATACTAATGCACTTTTTCACTTTATAAATATTGTTTTATCATTTTATGTTTTATATTATTTTGATGGTTTCCATCCTTGGAGATATGAGGGGTGCATTGGTAGAGTTTCATCTAAAGCGACCTTCTATGTTAATTTGGATTGATTGGAAAGTATATTTGTTGTTTTATGTTGATACACTCAATTCTTGGAGACATGAGGGGTGCATTGGTAGAGTTTCATCTGAAGCGGCCCCTCATGTCAACTTGGATTAATTGGAAAGCATATGCTTTTGATATTCTAAACATTATTCATCCTTTGCAAAGTGTTGGCCTCCAAGGGCCTCCGGAGCAACCTGGCCAACATGGTGATCAACAATCTCTACTACTGCTACGAAACAATAACAACTCCTTTCAATACTTAAAATCCTATAAATATTCAATCACTTAAACTACATCGCCTACAAACGCCTCCAACGATCAACAAACATATTCCAATCACATGAACAATTCCACAGAACCCTATCGTAAGCATCAGAAGCCGTGGAATGCTGTGGAAGTAAACTTTAGTCGGTTCTTTTGGATGAATACTGAATGACTATCACGGATAAACGGATAGATGGAGATTTTTTTTTTAGAAAGGAGGTCCCAGGGCACCATGGGTATCCGGGCCTGGACTGTGGGTGATTCGTCCTCAAGCACAGGGTCTCCACTGCGGGGAACCCTACCTCCACCTCGGGTGACCCATGCTTTTGCTAGGGAGACAAAACTTGGCCCTTTTGGTACACCCTAATCACGCAATTTCCATCGTGGAATACTCCAACTTCTAAGCTCTCAAATTTCCTCACAAAATTTGTTGGTGGTGTTGCGTGCTGTGGTTGTAAGAGTTCCTGAAGGGCCGCTGCAGTTGTCATCACRTCAAAGAGGACAGTGGCCGCCAAAATTTGCTTTTCCATCTTGGAAAGAAGTAGTCCACCGTGACGTTCAACTTTCTTGCAAATAGGTTGTCAATCGTAAGCATATTGACGTAGTGGGCAATGGCCAGGTGCTTGTGAGTTCGCAGATTTCCTTATGAGTCTCTACCATATTATTAACAAGTATATGTTGTTTAGTTTATGTCGCCTCTCCTTTTAGTTTTGCGTTTCTTGCTAAAAACTCTTGCCTTATGAACACTATGACGTTGTTTTCAATGCTCTCCAATATGAAGTCGCCAAGTTTTGTTTCATGTCCTTTTGGCTTATAGAAATCGTAGATGGACTTTTGAGAGGGTTTTGGAGCATGTTTCTTGTTAGCTCTTTGTGTTAGTTGTTGCTTGTGTCATGTACCCTCCAATTTCTCAACCGTGAGGCATTTACTGACGTACCCATTCTTCTCAGTCCGACAAAGTACCACCCCGTTTCGTGGCTGCAAATATGGACCCACTGGTAAATCCCAACACAACACTGATCTTCACTACGTGGGTGCTTTTGCTTCTTTTGAATGCAAATGACTCCCTACTCGTTCCTCCTTCAAGGCTTTCAGAAGATGATGACGACAATGTGGCTTTCCCTATCTTAGAAAGTGGTAATGGGCCATCATTTGACACGGCGACAGCAATGCGGACAACAATCCAAAACTTTCATCTCTGCGCATCTCTCAACGTGTTTTACGATGAAGTGGCTTATTGGGTGAAACCAAGGTCAACAACTTGGTTCTCCAAGTTCCTTGTCAATTAGTATGATAGCAGTCGCTGGATTTCAATGTTTAGAATGACAAAGTTGGCTGTCTTTGCTTTGGCGGAAGTCATCCAACCACATGTAGAGAAGAAGGATACAAACTACCGCTTGGCTGTTCTCGTGGTCATGCGTGCTGCTTGCAGTTTATTCAAGCTTACACATGGTGCAAATTTCACTGTCTACAGCGAATTATTTGCGATTGGAAGAAGTATTGTTTCGAAGATTCTCAGAGAGGTAGTTCACGCCAATAATGACTACTTACGACAGGAGATTTCATGGCCAGTTGGACCGCGAATGAGAGATTGAGAGACACGCAGAGAAATTTTTTCAACCTCTGCTCTCTGCTAGGTGTAGCAGGTGACGTTGATGGAGTCTACTTTTCAATTTCGAAGCCTCATGTTGTATCTGCGGACTACTTCTACTTCAAAACTGGCGGATATAGCATGAGTCGCCAAGTTGTTGTTGACAGCGATAAACGTTTCTTGGACCTGTATGTTGCCATGCCAAGTTCTTGGACAAGATTGCTGAAGCAGAGCGTCTTGGACGTGGCCGACCTGTGCACCCACAGGATATGACCGTCACCGCAGTAGCTGACAAGAGACGAGACTTGGGCCTTTTTCTTGTCGCGCGCGGACGTGGTGTTCCCTGAGCATTTTGGTGAGTGCAACTTCCATTGCTCTTTTTTGTGCACATAGCAGTTGCTTCATAGAGTCAGATGCCGTTCTTYGTGTACTGAAGTAACCACCCCTGCATTTTACTAATGTTGTTGATGTACGTTGATTTCGCCTTTATATATCTTCCCGATTATCTGTTAGCTGAGCTAGGCACAATCCTCATCTTCATACCACTTGAATGGATTACATGCATATCACATTCATGTATACAAAGTATATATTTCTTTAAATATTGACTAAAGACATCAACACAAATTCCTTGAACACAACAACTCCAATTATTTCCGACTATTGAGGCCAGCTAGTGCAATGTATCAAAACAACATGTTCTAATAGTCTGAATATAAGACAAGTGGCCTTCACCATCATGAAACGGGAAAGAAATAGGTACACAAGAACAACCTCTCAAAAAGACAAAATTGTATTAGCTTGTACAATTTAAGCTAGAATATGACTGCAATACTGTACAAATGATGGCGTCCATATTCTGCGAAAGCATCCTTCTCTTCACATTGATTGACATTGTTGTCTGCAGGCTAGAAGAGGCAGTTGAGGAAGGAATTTCAGTAGAGTAGCGATGTACAAGGGTACCTCCAGATTGGACTTGGTTAGGAATGAAAGATTGCTGGATCTGTAACTGTGCAGAGTTGCCACTGATGAGGCTTCTCCCAAGGATGATGGTCAGTTGTGCAAGGCACTTAACCATCTCCCCTTGCTTTAGAATAGTCAAACGGTCATTTTCATTTGCCACTGTTGCACTGTTGTTTTGTCGCTCTTCAAGTTCACGCTAATATGTCATTTGCTCTTTGAAGAGTTGTGCTTGTATATCCATCTTTGACCTTTCAACCAACAGACTTGCATCTGCAAATCCTTGCATTTGGGATGCCATAACTGCGCCGGTTGCCTTTGTGGCTTCAGCAATGACGGTGTGGCCTGCTATATTTTTCCTTTGGACTGTCCTGTTGTTAGTTTGTTGGTTACCACTTACCAGCTCCTGTTGTGGCAGTAGATGAGCTAACAACGTGCGGCATGACGCCGGGAGGAATCTCGGTGAATTGTCTGCTGTTGTTTGTAGTTGTTGCGGAAGGAGTTGCTGCACCTTGAGACGGAGTAGGACTCCTCGGGAGAGGCGGGTGCTCTCGTGGGCTACCAACAATGGCGTCTGCAGTGGGTCCTCCTCTCTGTTGTTGGGTTAGAAGCGGATTGGTGTCAGTATCGTGACTATCATCGTTCTTGGCGTTGTCGTCCTCGTCATGACCCGGTGCATCGTAGTTGCCATCTTCAGGTGATAGTATGTCACGGACGTGGGGTGGCTGGATTACAGGTCGATTGTTCAACTACTCGTGCAAGGCGTCAAAATATTCTCTTGAAAACATTCAAGGCAGAAATTCGTTTGCCCTTTCTCTTGCTGACGTTTCCCAGTAGTCGGATATGTCTATATTGGTACAGCTGCTGTAGTCAACAACTTTTTTGTAGTCAGCTCTGGCATAAGCAAATTCCACTTATTTTTACAAGTGGCACTATCTCGCAAACATGATGAGCATCCTCCTCGCATCACTTGCTATGAAATCTAGATTTACTTCGAATTATTGGACACCATGAGGTGTCGAGCGTCAGCCGCATCTAGCTCTTCCAGGTGAAGCTCTCTCTTTGCTTGAATGAATAGAAGGACTTCTTGAGGCAACCAATTAGGTCCTCTATCTTTTCTAGGACGTTTTTGATTGTTTGGATTAGTTGCAGTTACTTGCATCTGCGGGCTAGTTGATAGTACGTGATCCCTTGAAGACAAACTCTGTTTGCTGCCACCGACGGTAGTGAATGCTGACAAGGTATGGCCTGCCACACGCAGTGCACATCAGAGTTTAGGACATCAAGGCTCTTGGATGTCTATTGAAATGCAGAATGGGGCTAGAAAGAATGTTGACGCGCCTAGCGAAGACATATTATATCGACCACGTCAACCAACTCTCATGTTTGTAGTCCTACAGATTCACTTCATCATGCATAAGGAAGACAGTAGACAACCAACACAGTCTCATACATTGGTGGCTTCTACGGGATTTCTTTTTTGTTGCATTTTTTTTATTCTGGGCAATGGAAGAAATTTGTGGAATAAAAATGACTAATTCAGTAAAGTTTTGAAGATGCTCATGGATGTTTGTAAGTGCAAAAAATGTGTAGCAAAGAGGACTACTCGGATTGAAGGTGGTAGCCAACAGTACAGATGAATGGTAGCACGCAGTACAGACGAGTGGCAGTGATTGTGAATGCGGTAGAGAACCACAATGAGCGCTCTAACTACCCCAAGACATTGTCAAAGCAAATGAGAACTACCTATGTCTTTCGTCTCTAGACAAATGCTCTTTTCACAAGAATTTACAAAGTACTAGCRACAGACATGCTTTCTGAAAGTCAGAAATTGAGCATGCTTATGTTGCCAGTCACATACAATTGATACTACTCTACAAGTGAGGTGAATGAGTGCAACGCACCTGGAGCAGGTGCTGCTGTAGGACAAACTGGACCTTGAGGACGCGGTGGGGTGTTGCGGTTCTCYATGGATTCTGACTGTGCGATTCTACATGACAAAAACACGCACATGAGAGCCATCATGCAACAGGTGTTATAAATGCAATGTTGCCGTGGAGTTATAGCATCGCACCTGTCGTCAGGGACAAAACGTGTGAACCGCGTATATACAAGGTACACACTCTGTTTTTCCTCAGACGACGTCATTATGTTCAATTGTCACCATGTCAACGACTACTTGCTTTTCAGAAGTTAGTAGGAACTCATCAAAAAAAGTCAACCACAAGTGGGTGCAACGCTTTCAACTGCAAATTACACTACGGCGTCACCTCCAACTTCGGCATGGACGACATGCTGGACAAACTCCACAAACCTCCTACAGTCGATGAGCTCATAACTATGGTAAAAGTCCGTGACTCCTACTTTCGTGCAGCAACAAGGTTTTGGTCATACATGCTGTAGTCTGAATTTGTAGTTTTCTTTTAGCCCATCGGTTGTTTTGGTGTTAAATTGTTGATTTTACCAATTAGGAGCGTAGTATGCATGTATGTATGTGGCGGTTAGCAATTGAGATCTCATTTCCTTTGGTGATGGTAGTTAGCGGTTCAAGGTAGTTATGTTTTGGTTCGAAGCTTTGGCTTCTTATGTTCCTTGTGTCTCAATTGGTTTTCAGTTGACCTCGCTGAAGTAGGCACTCCTTCCAATAGTCGGAAGTAAAACAATTGGAGTTTTTGTATTTGTTTTAAGTGATTAATGGAATGGAATGTTTGCAATTGGGTTTATGTGGAAAACGTGTGTTTGATTTTATGAGCAGTGTGTAAATTTGTGAATGTGTGAGGCCGATTGGAATTTTGTGTGTATGCTGGTTTGTGAAATTATCGATTGGAGAAGTTTGTAAGAGATGAATGTGAGATCAATTGAGATTAATTAGGAATTTTGTATGAAAATTTATCAATTGGAAATAATTGAATGATGTTAATGTGTGCTGCGGAGTTAGAAAATTAATGACGACTACTGATTGTGGTTGTTGTGAGAAACCGATTGAGAGAGTTGATGTGAAAACCAATAGGAAATCAATGTGAAGGATGAATGGAATTTGTGAGAATATAAACAATTGAGAGTTTTATAATATACAAATCTGATTGTAGAATGGATTTGTGATGAGAGACTTAATTTAGTAGAAGTACATCACTTGGAGTTAAACTGTGTGGAGTTGAATAGAATTAATGAATGTGGAATTTATAGCAATTGGAGAATTGGATTGAAATACAATATCTTAAGGATATTAATTACAAATCAGAAGTTTATAGAAAAGAACAAAAATAGTTATAAATCAATCGTGAAGAATTTAATTGAGATTGAAGAAGAACAATTGGAGAAGACGTAACCAGAGCATGCTGTGGAATATCAATCCGAAGAATGAGATGCAGTGAATGTGTAGATTGCAGTAAAAGAACAATTGGAGTATTTGACCCGGCTATGGATTAAAGATGATGGTAATTGAATAGAGAAAGGAAGCAATTGGAAGAAAGCTGAAGAATTATTGGCTATTCAATTATGATAAGTGGTTCTAATCGATGGTGATTGATGTGATGCAAGGAAATTATTTAATCTTAATCTTGCAATTGGATCCTTGGGTTTATTTCTAGATTCCAATTTGATTTAAACCTACCTCCTAGAGTTCGAACTTATTTTCCCATAAGTGTTTTAATCCATTCGAACAATTAATTGAAAACCTATTTACACATGCTTACCTTGTCAACACCACTCCATTGATTTCTCCTTCTATGTGTGATATTTGCAGGACTTGACAAACTCGCTTCTACGCCAATACACTATACAGCTACAAATCCAGCAGCTTTTGAAGATCCACTGATGAAACTCTCTCACCAAGGCAGGTGTTGTTCACAACGAGGCGCTACCAAATGACAAGACTCTCATGCACTGTTCAACTAGAAATGGCGGCTTCTATCAAAGAAGTACACTTAATAGTACGTCGTCAGTGACTACCTTAATATAACTGCTGCCATCATTGTCCACACGAATACTGGAATCTGTACACCACATCAACACCCACGTAGGCTCGATAATTACTGAACTTTGCTGGTGTAAACAGCCTCTTTGTTTTTGGACACTTTCCACATAACACTGCATCCTTAAGACTGGGTGGGAACAGACCTTAAGACCAAATACTCATAAAAGTATTTAACTTATAATATATGGATTTTAATAATAGACAAATGACCTATGGCCATGGTCTGACCCTAAGGCCGTGGACCAAAGGGGCCCTAAAACCGCCCATTGTAATACCAAACCGTGTGAATTTTCAATAAACAAAGCCTGTGGACCTAAACCCGTTGATCCAACCCCTATAGCTATTCACCGCACCCTATAATCGTGCGTGCATCAGGCTGTCAAATCCCTAATCTTTCAGCACATATTGCAGCGACCTTTAACTGGTTTCCGATTGAAATTTTTTGAATTGATTTGACCCAATTGTTTGAAATTCCATTGCAACTCTTGCGCACACAATCAATCGAATCATACATAACCATCAAGCGACCTGATTCAAACGAAATTTTAAAAATTTGGTGATTTGTTGGAATGCCCAAGCACCGCAGCTTGCAGCGCTTAAGTTCCGATTGCGATTCACAATTTTTGCAACAATTCAGAGTTCTCAAATAATCACTCGGTACTCAAACCACGATGGCAAATTGGAGAGCAACACTGAATCAGAACCGCACCCTTTGTGATGAAGTTCTAACAAGCCCAGATTCTCGGAAGAATCTCAATGAGCCAAAACTCAAGCATCCAATCTCCTAAGCAGTCCAAATCTTCACACAGTTCTTGCAGCGGATGTTGATCGAGAGAAAATATGGAAGGTGCATCTGAAGATTAGAACTTAGGGTGATGCATTTGAGATTACTTCCTAAGCAAATTTGAACTGAATCTTCTCCTTAGAAAATTGAGTCTGTCAATTTTTGTATGCAGACTCTTCCTCCTTCTCACCCATTCTTGTTTTTGGTTCAGTAATATTTGTCTTGTAATTGCGTCCAAGTTCCTGGACAAAGTGACTCACCAAAAATCTTTCCCTCTGAGATGAATGTTGCCAATTGCCACCGAAAACCATCAATTAGCCACCTTCGCTCCAACTCCGGCACAATCTCTGATGCAGTGGTCAGTGCGACTCCCTTGACCGAGCCTCCCATTTTGGAATATTTTTACGCTCCAGTAATTAAATTTTCCAACTCAGCTTCAAATACAACAATTGCAACTCGAAAATATAGACACACAACCCTTACAACAAGTAATAATATAATGCACAAATATATGAATATTCATAAGATTATAAAAATGGGTCTTACATTGCCGTGGATTGTTTTGTTTTTTGAGTTTTTATAGTTTCTAAAAAAAAAAAACATGTGTGATTATGAAAAGGTGTGACCTAACTCACACCTCATTCATCCAAGTGTTTTTATTATTTATTTATTTTCATCCATCCTATGCTAATAATCCTATTTACAATTAGAAATGTAATTTAACTTTTATTTTTTCCTACGAAGGGGCCCCTAGTAGGCTTAAAATAGTCTAAATTCACTATTTTTAAAGTTCTATTTCTACAAACCACCAATTTTTTTTTAATGAGACCGTATATGTGAATATATGTCAAATGAATTTGAAAGCTTAATAGTTTATGGAAGAAAATAGAGATAAAATAAGAGTTTACTACAACCTATACACCGCAAGATAATGGCATTTCTGAAAGAAATAGTAGAACATTAGTAGGAACAATTCTTGCAATGTTATCCTATTCTAATTACTTAGATTTTTACAGTGAAGAACTCCAAACATCAAATTGTTTGTCTTCAAAATAGAAGCCGTATTAAAGCTATGACAAAAATAAATAAAACACCATTTGAAAGATGGTATAGACATCAATTCAACTTATCATACTTTAAAATATTTGGGTGTCTATCTCAATTTTTATCTCCAAAGAATTGAAGAAGAAATTAGATTTTCATTCACAAGAAGCAATATTTCTAGGCTATTGTTCAGATACTGAGGCATATTGCCTCATAAAGACTYAAAACAAAACTTGGATAATCATTTCAAGAGATGTAATATTTGACGAAGTCTTATTTTATGTAAGAAAAAAGACCTTAATAAAGAATGATGATGACAAAAATCTAATTAGCTTAGAATTAATTGAAAGACCTTTTACAGMCATGAAGTCTAATATACCAAYATTCTTCAAAATCAAAGAAATTGTGTATCTTGAACAATTATGGTAAACAGTAGATGATTTATTTGCATCTTGTCTACAATCAATATCACATAGTTTTCTAGACTTAGTGATCAACTTCATTCCAACAATGATATAGTTGAAGCCTTCTCTCAACTATCATTAGACAATAACAACAATAGAAATACTTTACCTCTTTAAGAAWATGAAGTTTTTTCCATATTGAAAAAGCCAAGTCCTCCACCTAGTTCTTTCCTTCCTAGAAGAAACATTAAACTAATAGAAAGGTTAATTAATTGAGTCCATGTAAAGAAGTAAAATAAATGAATGTCATTGTCTTCAAGATCATCAAAGCTAATGTGGATTTTACCTCTATAYATGCATTTCAATTCCTTCAAAAAGATTTAGAAAAAATTGAATGCCAAAAAATGGCAACTTACAATCACTGCAAAACTCACATCATTAGAAAATAATAATACACAAAATTTAGTTCCTTTTCTTCAAATAGAAAATCAATCAAATCTAAGAAATTTTTTAAAATTAAAACCAAAGTTGAGGTCACTCTTGATAAACGTAAGGCTAGGCTAGTGACAAGGGCTTTATTCAAATTTGAGGTATCAATTTAACAAAGCATTGTAGTATAGGTTTTGTTTCCTCACAACAACCCAGGCATATAGTATAAGGGTTCAAAATCTAAGGAATAGTCTGATGTATTGTGACTAAAGTCACTTGTATTCAATATTACAATTACGAAACAATTTTTATTTTTTTTATTTTTATTTTTATTTTATTTTTAAAATCAACAAATATTCACTCTTATTCTCAAGGGTAAATATTTTTTATTAGTCCTTTACCAATGCTATGGATATAATGAATGATGTTCCAATCATGTCTAGTGTGCTACAAGGAGGTCAAATATTTTGGTTCACAAATTCAGATTTGGACAAATTGTCTTATGCAATGAATATTCTAAGATCTAATAAATTCTAAGATAATATTTTGAAAATAGTACATATAATTTATTAATTATATTATTTTTATGTGTGTAGGTCCAATAGGCCAATCAATTTATATCTATCATGTTTGATGCAAAAATGCTTAGCAATTCTGTCAACTACGTCAAATTGTTTCAATTCATGCAAAGTAAAGGCCGGTTTAGGTTTTATACCCAAATTTTGTCTTTCAAATTTTGTCTATTCAAATTTTGAGTGAATGACTGAGTGGCTAATTTTGCGTAAATGGAAAAACAGAAAAATGCTTTTACCAATGGGAGAGATTAACCCCTAAAGGACCAAACTATGTTTTTTTTGGCAACATAGCAATTTTGGGCAGCTTACTATGAATGGAGTTTTCATTATTTTTCTTTGAAATTTTTACAGAACATGTGTCCAAAGAGTAGCTTTGAGGCCCAACAATTTTCATAACATTTGACTACATTGATAAAAAGTTATTGCATGATATATGATTTTCTTTGAACTTTGGGCGGCCCGGGCAGCTCAAAAACTTCTTAAAAATCTTTTTTTGAAAAAATAAAAATTTGAAATTGGTTCTTTACAATTATATATAAGTGCCACTATAAAAAAAACATGTTTTATGTGATGTTTTCATCATTTTTTGTGATGCATTTTAGTGGACGTACAATAAAACAACTTGTGTTTTTATGTCAATAATTATGTCCAATGTAACACTTGGGTGTTACATTGGACATAATTATTGACATAAAAACACAAGTTGTATTATTGGACGTCCACTAAAATGCATCATGGATACAACAACTAGAAGATCTACATTATAAAACAATTCCACGAAATTATGGTAAAATTGGAGATACCCCATTTTCGCATATGGGTATCACTAAAAATTATTGGACACCGCCACATAAAGATGAGGGTGATAGTAAGATGGGATTCATATTGTGGTTTACAAAAGGTATTTTATTATTTTTTAAAATTTGAATATATTTGTTTAATATTTTTGAAGTTCAAAATTGATATTCATTGTTTTATTTTAATTTCTAGGATGATATAAAATTTCCGCATTCATAAATATGTTTTTTACTTATTAATAAGTACTACAATAATACTTCCTCTTCAAATTCTAATTGTTTATTTTTTTTTCTATTTACAGAATATCCACACAAGATATCTAAAATAGGGGGAGAATTTTGTCTCCAAGATTATGGCTACTACATCAAGAATAAAACTAGATCTGTATTATTATTAGATTTCAAAAATGTGAAGCATGGAACCATAGCCAATAGTGGATTCTACCAAATGGGAGTTGCTTTATTCACCAAAAAATCTACTTTAGATTCTTTTGAAAGAACTACAAAAGAATTGGATGAGATTAGGACAATTAAAGGAAAAACAAACAAACGTCTTTTTGATCAAATTCTAAATAATTTAGAAATTAAGAAAATCAAGAAGTAGATTGCATCCACTTTCATGGTAGAGGATTGAATTACAAAATGCCTAGATTGGGTTGGTTGTAAAATCAAGTGCAATCAGTAATCCATCAAATTGTTGCTACTAGTGTGCATTTGTTCCATTTAAATTTATTTGGATAATATAAAATACATTTCCTATTACTTGTCTTGGATAATAAATATTAATAGCTATTCTATTTAACATTATATCAATTTACATCTTTTTATAGTATTTGCTTTAAAAAAAATACAAAAGAAGTTTGTAGTGTAGTTTCAATATTTATTGTGGGCAAGTTAGTTTTTGCAAGTTCTTTTAATATGTATGCAAGTAATGCAACCCAACATTTTTCACATTCTTTTGAAATCTTAACACATTATGTGACCAAAGAGTATCTTTAAGGCCCAACAATTTTCATAGCATTTGACTTCATGGTTCAAAAGTTATTGTATTATATGTAATTCTCTATGGTTGGCAGGCAGGTAGCTTAGGCCAAAAAAACTTCTTTAAAAATAAGTTTTTTGTAAAAATTAAAATTTGAAATTAGTTCTTCAGATTTATATATACTTCAAAAGCTTGGAATCATTCTATTTTGATTAGTGGTTCAAAAGTTATGAATTGTTTTAATTTGTGGAAGTTTACCAGTTGTTATTGAATTTTTACTCCAAAATAAACTTTGAAGTCCTTTATTTAATTCAATTTTCAATATTTAAAAAATAAATAAAAAACTTGGCTAGAGATTCCTTATTACAACATTACAACATTTCTGATTGGCATTTTTCAATTCCATGAATAAATTGTTAACAATTTAGTATTTTGAATTATTCTGTACTCTTTTCTACTTACAATTTTTTTTCTAGATGTTTTGTAATTCCAAATGATTTGAAATTTTTCTAGCATGTAGCCAACTTTATTTGAAGAATGAATTTAAAGAAAAACAACCATTTTGGAAATTTTTTCATATAAACCTTCTGAAGTTCAGTTACCCGGATTTTTACAGGGCCAAAAAATAAAAATTTATCACTTTAAATGCTAATATCTTGCAATTTACGAGATGGAAAGTTCTGAAATTTTTCCACATGCTCTCAAATAAGCTTACTACGAGATCCTTTGATTACATGTGTCCAAAAATATATTTTTTTTTTAATTTGATACTGGCACTAGAAATGGCAATTTTGGAGCAATTTTGATGAAAACATAGTCCAAAACATTTGGGGATTAATTTGATATAATTTTTATAAAAGCTATGATTTTCTAAGCCCTATTGATGCTTGTGATCCCTATAAAAGTTGTATATCCTGGATTTGATGTGAAGCTTATTCTCTTTTTTCCTTACATGCATGCAATAATATACCTTGCAATGTATTAGTATTGTGTCCTTAGCCGGATTTCTACTTGATCCTTGTAGTTTACAAATCCCCATAATGCGTCCTGGTACAATCCACGGCAAAATAACATCATGCTTATTAAGAACTGAAGATGACAGGCGGAAAGTACTCAAATTCAAAATATATAAATTATTGTTAAAATATTCAACATGCTACAATCATGAACAATATCTGAAATACGGATGTCAATCTTTGGTGACGGCCACAACATGCAGCTTGCCAGCTTTCTCCGAGTTGCTATACATGATATTTGTAGCATTCGCATCGTTCTCCATTCATTGTCATCATTCCCGTCTGCTTTTCCTCGTTCTGGTTTCACTCCTGCCTTTGGTGCCTCTGGTTTGCTTTTCTCCTCTCTCCCGCCCTCTGTGGTGTTTCTGCTCCTGGCCTTTCCTAACCTCGGGCATCTGTTCCTGCCCTCGGGCGTTTGTTCTTGGTGTTTGCTCTAGCCCTCAGGCGTTTATTCCTGTCCTCAAGTGCTTGTTCTACCTTCGGACGTAAAAATCAGTAAAAGTACCACCCTTGAGGGGTTTTCTCCATTCATCGTCATCACTGGGGTGGCTTTTGCATTAGTTTTGCATCAATGGCAGAGGCCGTGGTAGAGATTGTGCCACTAAATTTTGGCACAACACATTCTTGTTTGTTCTCATTTGAACTAGTTTAAGGAGACATCCTCGTTGACGTTGATAACATTGTTGAAGTTTATATGTGGAGCGATGCGTTGTGCTTCAGTGACTATGAGAATCGGTGTGGTGTGTGGATACTTTGGGTGTCACACATTATTGCTACTTCATCAGGAGGCCATACAYTACCTATCGGCTGGCAACACCGTGGTCGTTGCATTGGTCTATACAAATATTGTCAAGAATCTGGAGCATGGATTAAAAACAGAATGACTCCTCAGATCATGACTGGTCGTGATAATACATTTGGTGTAAAATCTCAGCCAGCTTTCATGATGCCGAACACCTCCAATGTTTTTGTTATCTTTCATGCCAACAATGTGCTAGTGTGCCACTGAGCCCCCCACAATTGCAGGTGTTTTGGTGGCGTCCAAACTATGACCGCATGCCAATCCCAAATTTGCTAGTTTTGCGAATTTCGGATCGTCCATTGTCCACAGATTACTTCTTTCGGACACTATCTGTCTGGATTGGGGGGAGGGGTGGGCCATGGGTTCAAGATGGAAAATCTTCCAATGCTATTGTGCCAGTTTCAACAGATTAAAACCAATTTTAGTTTGGCAGGCTAGGATACTTCACAACGCAGGTTGATATATCTTCACAAGGTCGAATCATTGTTCGATGGGTGGACGATGATATGCATGTAGTTCGGGCATCTGTTTGCTCTACGGGATCTATATAGTTGCCTTCCAACGACGCACCAATTGTGGACTTAACAGCGATGCTAGATAGATGTTGCCAATAGATGAGCTTGTAGCATCAATAGAGTGACGTGTGTAGTACAATAAAGTGACTTTGCTGGAGCATCCCGGTGAGGCAAACTGAGTGTTCAATTGGTTAGAGTCAAGCTATGCCTAGCCTCCGGGACAGTGTTTGTATCCGCTTTTTGACTTCAATAAAATTTTGGTTGCTTTTGCATTTCTACAAGACCATGAACTTCAATTATAAAATTTCTCGTGATAATTGTCGAACTTTCCATTTCGCAAGTGATTTTCAAGAGTTGTCAAATTTTATTGAATTGCGCAAAGTGCCACATGTATTAAAAAGGATAATTATGTAAAGAAGCTAATCCATATGTATTCTAAGGATTGAACGATCGAAGTCTGAGTGTTCGGGAATGGAGGAGGTTTTTTAGGTTCATGGTTAAGGGCGTCTTGTATTTGGTGTTTTGGAGTGGGGTGGTCAATCTTCTGGCATGTTGGAACTCATAACCCTAAAAATGGGAGCACCTAGGTCTTCTGCTTGCCAATCTTGAGTCGGCTGATAAGATTGAGATCTTTGGCCTTCATACTTGATTCCATTTATTTGCTCCGATCTCTAAAATAGTGAAATTTTGAGCGTAGCCGGGTCTTTGATTTCATTCAACCTGTGCATGATGTATTTTGTTTTGTTCTTTTATTAGAGGGTTGACGTTCATCTACGCTCTAATGAATAAGCGTCAAGATTTCATTTTGGATGTAAACTTGGTTTGAGAATTTGGGGTGTGGAGCTGGAGTATGCTTGCTTTTGTTTGCAAACTCTGAAGTGATTTGGGGTTTACGCCAAGAACTACCTTCAAGAAGGCGTTAGCTCAGACGCACGAGGTCAAGCTGGCCTGCTTGGTTGAGGAAGGCGGATGTGGAGCGAAGAATTACGAGAGGGAAGAACTTCAGACATTATCGAAGCTTTTAGTAATAAGTAAGTTCGATTTATTTACGGGCCAGAACTAGATTTCAGAAGTTCAGATATGTATCATGTTGTGTGCTACATATTTCTTGTAATGTGCTAAAGTTATCTTCTTGGTCCAGGTGTGATTTGGAACAGAGATGATGAGAGCAATGTCCAAATCATGAAGTCAATTGTGAGTGCAATTAAATGCAATCTAGACATGAGGTCGATGTTCGGCAATTGCAGTGTGAACGATACACAGGCGTCCAAGTATAAGCTAGGGGCCCTGGGGTGCTACTACGGAAAGCACTACATCTTGTTTGTGTGAAAGAGATCGGCCTCACCTGCTAGAAAACAGGTCACAGTGTTGGGTCCGTTTCGATGACAAGAACGCGCATCTCATGAAGAACTGGAAAGAGGTGTAGAGCAACATGATCGCTGGGAGACAACAAGCAACCTTCTTGATCTATCGGAAGGTAGTACGTCTTCACGGGACCCCTCTTAGCATGTTTGTTATCATGGTCGTCCATTACTTATCCAATTTTCTTGTATTCTCATACTTTGCATCGATCAAACAAACAGAATGGACCCAGTCGCTGGATCCACAGGCCCCACTTGATTCAGTATGTGGATCGTGCGGTTCGTGCACAAGAGGGGTCTGTGGTCCAAACCGTCCGTTGAGGTAAAGACACTGACCGCTCGAATGGTGACCTGAATGAAGGTGGGTGACTAAACTAAATGTACCTCGATCACTCAGCTGTTCATGGCATGCTTTTGGCAATGGATACATTGTTGTCGTAAGAGTCGCGGTCTATCCAGAAAAACACGAGGTTCCTAGCTGTGGTAAGTGTTTGAGAAAAAAAGGAAAAAAGAAAGTCTCTAAAAGAAACCTATCCTCACACCTAAACCAACAACAAATTCAAAAGAAACCGGTTTCTATAATCTAACCACAAATCAACCCTCAACCTCAAATTGTATCAGTTACAGTAGCACCCGAAATCCACTCAGGTTTGCCTACTGCATCCTATCAACTCAAAATAATAGCCCTCACAATAAATCAGAAGAAAAAAAACCCAACCCTCGCAAAATGAACACTCCAAACCATTAACTCAACCAAAAGATAATCATATCCAAAAGTAATCTCAAGTTCCAAGTTGAAAAATCCTCCAAAGAGTACAAGAGAGAGCCAAAGAAAGCTCAAGACAAGAGAGAGAGAGCACCAAAAGTGTGAGCCTAGCCTTTAAATACCCTCCTACAAAACCTTTTGAAACCCTAGCCGCCTTCGAAAACCCTTTGAAACCCTTCAAAACTTTTCGAATCCTTTTGAAGGTTGAAACCTTTGAAACCCTTTGAGGCCCTTCGAAACCCTTTGAGGCCCTTCGAAATCCTTTGAGGCCCTTCGAAACCCTTTGAAACTAGCCACCCTCAAGACCACCTAACACTTCCACTCTTTGGATTCGAGTTAAAAGAGAATAAGATGCCTAAATTCAACCACTAGACAGTCCACATCATGACATTGTTCCGTCGGTTGAATGCTAATGGAAATGTCATATTTGTCAATGCAAATGAAGCAAGCCAAAGCAACTCCTCGGAAGTAGCTGACTTGGAAATCCAATTGCATAAGTCGATCGGTTCAAGTGCGAGATTTTACCAATCCTTGTCTGCAGAATTGCAGGACTCTATGGATGGAAGAAGGCTGGGGCAAATGCAGTTTTATTTAGGTCATGCTGAAGCCTTGAATAGTGAGATTTGCATAGTTTGTACAATCTATACAGTTTGTAGGAGGATATAGATATTAAACACAGAGATTGAAGTACAGAATTGATGCAACGTCCCATTTTCGGGTGCATCAAAGTGTATAGTGTCCCAATCTCCAATTTTTTGTATTACCCTACTACTTAAGATAACCGTTATTTCTTCTTCGAGAATCGTTATTCGTGGTGGTTGTTGGGAATTTGAAGGTTTGCATGTTGGATGTTGATGGGAGCAGCGCGAGTGGATCGAAACCTTTTGAGACCCTTTGAAACCCTTTGAAAAAATCAATTTAAAATTTAAAAACTATTTTTGTTAATTTGTCAAACTTTGAGGTTTTGGGATTTTTACTACGTTTCAAGTCCCGAAATTTAATGATCTTGAGCTAAAACTTTCATGGTCTATTTGAATAGTAGGAAATCATGTACCTACCAAAGGAAATTTGAAAATATGGTATTTTATGTCCTCCACATGAGTACAAATAGCACTTTGATTGCGTGCCATTTTTGAACATTGAAGATGGTTCTTAGATCATTTTTTTGGTGAAATCTCATTAACATCAACTTTTTCCAAATGTCCAATTTTGAGTTTAAAAAAAATGTATTTTCCTATTTTTTGTAAATGAAAATGTGAAATTACAGTGACAACAACTAGTTTCATGAAATTTTGCACTTCTCTAGTTCTCCTACTTAGAGAATTTTTCTATGGTTTACCTTCCTAGGGTACCTTCTTTGTAAAGGTTCATACATGAAACATATTTTTCATTATTTTTGAAAATTGTTTTTCTAATTTTAAAGTACTCCCGGAAAAAAAACGTGAGTACTGTAAAAAAACACTACGCAAATCGCACGCCCTTTCTGGCAACGACCCATATATATATATATATATATATATATATATAAAACAGGTCTTACAAATGCCATAATTTTCATTTTTCTAAAACTACTTATAGCTTTGAAAATGAGCGGACACAACTCTTATGGAAAGATGTGCAAAGTCACAACCCATTTATCCTATGAAATTATCCCTATTTACACTATCATGAGTGTTTTAGATTTAAAAGTAACTTCATTTATAGATTTCCTAAAAGCATAGGCTCTTTTTTCCTATAATCACTAATCTTTTGCTAYAAATTTTTTCTACATCTATCAAAGTATTTCTTGCTCTAGCAGCTCAATGCAACTTAGAAATTCACCAATTAGATGTGAAAATATCATTTTTACATGGGCTTATAAAGAATACATACATATGAAAAAACCTAAAGGTTTATCCCTTCCTACATCCACTAATTTGGTGTAAAAAATGAACAAATCTTATTGTGGCCTCAACAATCATCTAGGGCATGATATCAAGTAATTGATTAATATTTACTCCTATAACAATATCAATGCTTAAAATCACATGCTAATATCTRGTTTGAAAAGAAACTTGATGACAATTTCTTGATTGATACCATATACATTGATGATTGCATGTTCATTAGCAATTATACTGTCCTAATTCAACAAGTCAAAGATATCCAACAAAAAAAATTTGACATGTCAAATGMGGGTAAAATATGTTATGCTCTTGGAGATGCAATCATAAAGAATAAACAAGAATTGTAGACAATCAAAAATCAAGAAATTTAACAAACAAGCTTCAAGAATTTAATATAATTAATTGTAATCCATTAAGCACTCAGATGCAATCTAGGATTTGCTAAAGTAAAGAAGAAATCATGACATCCCAACAAGATCCATATCCTTACTTAGAAATTGTACGCAACCTAATGCASGCCATTGTCAATTGACACTTTGATTGTGCTTATGCAATTAACAACTTAGCACAATACCTATCTAACCTTAGTATATCTCACATACAAATTTCTTCTTGTTATTGCTCTAAAAAGCTCCCATTGCTTTTCTACAGTTGAGTTCTTCCATTGTTTGATTACTTTTGAGTATGTTGATTTCACTCATATTTTCCACAATAGCTTTTTTAGATTTTGGATTATTCAAGCAACCATTTGTCAATCGAACCATGTTGATTTGAAAGTTGTGCAAACAATGAAGGCTTGACTTGGTGGTTTATGCAACGTTGGTCATCACCAGCATTATTTGTTTTTGAGATTTTATTTGTTTCTCTTTTGTTGCCATTCACTTGAGTTTCTATATGTCCTCTTCATACATAGGTTTTGTAGCTTTTGTGATGATGAGCCTGATCTTCATCAAAGTGAGATTCCTCTGCCTTTCTACCTTTGTTTGCATTGCATTGATAAATTTGAATTTTTGCAATTGTGGCATATTAGACTTTCACTAACATGGAATAGAGCACTGTGTGCTTTCTTCAAGCTCTTGCAACAAAATGCTCAAGTGAAGAAGTCTTTGATTTATGAATCTTTGAACCTAAAAGAATTGAAGTTGAGACTGCACTTTGATTTACAAATGCAACCTTTACAAATGCATTCTTTCAAGTTCATTTAGACTTACTCCGAGATCTTCCAATTCAAGATGATAAACAACTTGAAACATTTCTTGGAAGTGTTTCACAATCATATCAAAATGTGGTTGATGTCTTAAGCAACATTGTTAGCATTACATTATTRMATGCAATGTCAAAATTATTATAGGAAGAACTTAGAAGAAAGTTGGATGGTACTTTAAATGATGAATCGTCATCAAAGTGTTTTTCGGATTAAAAAGAAGCTCAACTTTTATTGGAGGAAAGGTATAAACACTCATAAAAGAAACATATAGCCACCCAATAAGTTCAATTACAAAAAAAAAATGAAGAAAATGAAGTATTTTAATTGTATATAACTAGTATGGTTATTTTGCAAAAGACTGTAAAARCCTTAAACAAGAGAAGAAACCAAGTAGTCACAAATTGAATATAGCAAGTGAAGAACCACCAAATCTTTTTATGGTTGCATTATTGAATTCAAGTAATGAAAAAGATAATTGGTATTTGGATGCAGAGGCTTCACACCGCTTAACTCTAAATAGAACTTGGTTCATTGTATACACAAGGATAGAAGAACCTTAGAAAGTATATTTTAAGAAACAATATTTATTTCAATGAAATAGAAAAAAGACTAGATTTATGGTCTATAGATTTTTATAAGGAAACTAAAAGACTCTAGATATGATATTACATTTAGTCAAATGACTATGTTATAAGAGATGCATCTCTTTGATAAGTTATTTGTACAAGACAAATGCAGTGGAATCCTTACAAGTTGGATTTTGTCTACAAAAATCATAGGCAWGCTATGACTGTAAGAGCAAAATTAGACATAGAGAAGTCTTGTATTCAAGCAAAGTCTAATACAAATATATGGCATTATAGAATGGGTCAAATTGGCATGATAACCAACAATCCAACATCAATCTAAAACTAATGTCCATACATCAAATGGTTGAAGGCTTAGACTTAATATCCCAACATATATTAATATTTTGTCCAAGTTGTCTTCGTGGAAAGCAAAAACGTTTGAAATTCCTTGTCAGTCAAGGTACAAGATCATTATATATTGGGGAGTTAGTTCACACTAACACATGCAGTCTTAGGCAAACCTTGTCACATGCAAACCTTGTCACTTGAATTTATCTCAAGTTTGGGGTAAATTCAGAATCCACAAAGCTATAGTAGAAAACCTATCACAAACAAAGATAAAAAAAATTAAGAATTGATGATGGTGAGGAATATGTGTCCAAAGAATGGTCATAATTTCTTAATACACATGGAATAGCTAGAGAATAAACAATTTTCTATACTTAGCACAATATAATGATTTTTTTGAGAGAATAAATAGGACTTTAGTTGAGAGTGCAAGGTGTATGTTACATCCATCAAAGTTATCAAACAAATTTCGGGCTAAAGCTATATCTACAGCACGTAATTAACAAAATAAATATGTACTTACTTTAGACAACAAGAATCCTAAAAAAAGTGTGGACAGGGATTAAACCTTCATTCAAACACATTAGAATTTGTGGAAGTGATGCATATGTGCATTACCATTTGAAATAAAATTGAAACTGGATTCTAAGTCAAGGATGTGTAAGTTGCTAGCCTATAGTAAGACCGCCACAAGATATAGGTTAACTGATTCTAAATCCAATCTCGAGTCCAATAAGATAATAGTTGGTAGGGATGTCATTTTCAATAAAGAAATACCTTTATCCAAATCACAAAATTTGGGCATATCCTTAGATCAAGATTTTCATGCAATAACCGGAAGAAATGTTGTGTTGACATTTCAAGGAAATCAATTTAGCAAAGTATATTCTCGACTTCTACTACAACCAAGTAGATTTATTCCTTCAACTCCTATACAATTATTTCACAAAGACTAACACTTTGATTCTTTAAGGACTAGTTTAACAAACATTAAAGAAACAAGTGATGACTCAATAATGAGATTGATGCCGGATTTGATTCAACCCAATTTTTACTAGACAATTCATTTTTGGACGATATTGATGAGAAAAACAATGCTACAATATTCAGAGCAAAGGGTGATTGCAAGAAAGTCCCCCTTGTTTTTGTAGTGTTTGGCATAGTACTCATGTTTTTTCGGGAGTACTGTAAAATTAGAAAAACAATTTTAAAAAAGTGTAAAAATACATTTCATGTATAAACCTATAAGAAGAAGATACCCTATGAAGGAAAAGCGTAGGAAAATTCTCTAAGTAGGAGAACTAGAAAAGTGCAAAATTTCATGAAAATAGGTGTTTTGATGTTTTAATTTGTAGAAAATAGGAAATTTAATTTAAAAATAAATAAAACTGGAAATGTGGGAAAACTTTATAGTAAAGAGATTTCACCAAAATAATGATCTTAAAACCATTTTGAATGTTCAGAAGTGCGCGCACAAGAGAGCCTTGTTAGCACGCATGTAGAGGACATAAAATAACATTTTTTTAGATTCCCTTCAGTAGATGCATGCCCACCTAATGTAGGAATAGACCACNATAATTTCTTAATACACATGGAATAGCTAGAGAATAAACAATTTTCTATACTTAGCACAATATAATGATTTTTTTGAGAGAATAAATAGGACTTTAGTTGAGAGTGCAAGGTGTATGTTACATCCATCAAAGTTATCAAACAAGTTTCGGGCTGAAGCTATATCTACAGCATGTAATTAACAAAATAAATTTGTACTTACTTTAGACAACAAGAATCCTAAAAAAAGTGTGGACAGGGATTAAACCTTCATTCAAACACATTAGAATTTGTGGAAGTGATGCATATGTGCATTACCATTTGAAATAAAATTGAAACTGGATTCTAAGTCAAGGATGTGTAAGTTGCTAGCCTATAGTAAGACCGCCACAAGATATAGGTTAACTGATTCTAAATCCAATCTCGAGTCCAATAAGATAATAGTTGGTAGGGATGTCATTTTCAATAAAGAAATACCTTTATCCAAATCACAAAATTTGGGCATATCCTTAGATCAAGATTTTCATGCAATAACCGGAAGAAATGTTGTGTTGACATTTCAAGGAAATCAATTTAGCAAAGTATATTCTCGACTTCTACTACAACCAAGTAGATTTATTCCTTCAACTCCTATACAATTATTTCACGAAGGCTAACACTTTGATTCTTTAAGGACTAGTTTAACAAACATTAAAGAAACAAGTGATGACTCAATAATGAGATTGATGCCGGATTTGATTCAACCCAATTTTTACTAGACAATTCATTTTTGGACGATATTGATGAGAAAAACAATGCTACAATATTCAGAGCAAAGGGTGATTGCAAGAAAGTCCCCCTTGTTTTTGTAGTGTTTGGCATAGTACTCATGTTTTTTCGGGAGTACTGTAAAATTAGAAAAACAATTTTAAAAAAGTGTAAAAATACATTTCATGTATAAACCTATAAGAAGAAGATACCCTATGAAGGAAAAGCGTAGGAAAATTCTCTAAGTAGGAGAACTAGAAAAGTGCAAAATTTCATGAAAATAGGTGTTTTGATGTTTTAATTTGTAGAAAATAGGAAATTTAATTTAAAAATAAATAAAACTGGAAATGTGGGAAAACTTTATAGTAAAGAGATTTCACCAAAATAATGATCTTAAAACCATTTTGAATGTTCAGAAGTGCGCGCACAAGAGAGCCTTGTTAGCACGCATGTAGAGGACATAAAATAACATTTTTTTAGATTCCCTTCAGTAGATGCATGCCCACCTAATGTAGGAATAGACCACAAAAATTTCAGCTCTAGACCATTAATTTTGGGCACTCCCTAGTACTAAAAACCTCTAAACTACAAAATGTGACAAATTAGCTAAATTTAAATTTAAATATAAAATGATTTTTTAAGATGTCTAAAAGATGAGGAATCTAATTTCTATCAAGCAAGACATCTCCAATAAAATTCTCAAGTTAATTGGTCTTATACTTCAAAAGTTATAGTGGATGGAAACTCCGCAATTTGATTTGTGACACAAAATAGTACTAGTCTTTCTTGCATTCACCCCAAACTAATTTGGCTCAACAGAAAAAGCTCAAGAAGTTTCAAGTGTAAGTATTAGGAAGTCTTCGAGAACACATCAACTTAGTACAAAGGCTAAAGAAAATCGCTTCTTGTCATGGTTTGAGTGTTAAATGTATTCATTATCAAATAGCTTTATTTCTTATAGGATGCTACTTGGATGAGTAGATGATTTAATCAGTTTAAGTTTCAAATTTGTGTTCAATTAAAAAGGCATGTTATATGCAAATTGGAGTGATTATATTGAAGTGTTTGTGAGTCAATTYATTAAATTCAAATAGGAAAGGCAACATGTATGAARATAAATGGTGTCAAAAGACAAAAAGAGTGATTCYAAGTTAGTCARAGTTAAATGTAGATTTTGCAAGTGTTKTAATTTTGTGAAGACAAGTTGTACAAGCAAACCAAATTGGARGTTGARGATCTGTYTRTTTCCAAAGAAAGAGATTCATGAAGATCAATTGTAGAAATGATCAGTCCTAATAGGAAGTTTAAAAGACTAGAAGCTGTACATGTARTTGATTCCTATTTGCAAGYTGGAGAGCCTTGATTGAGTGGTCAARCTCTATCAATATAGTTCAAGTTGGAGAAAGGATTAAGCTTTGAAGTGATTGAAGATAAAGGATAACAATTTAGCAAATCACTTCATCCTCRTGGCCTTTAAAAGGGGAGAGATAATTTCAAYCTTTAAGAGGGGAGAGAAAATWTTGAAATTAGATTAATCWTGTAAGGAAAACACATTCYCTTGTAGTTTAAGRAACAACTTTATCTTGTTTGGTTGCAATGATTGAGTAGAAAATAAATTAGGAAGCATCCATATTTAAAATTGCCTCCSCRGGACGAACTTATACTATTTGTTTGTTTTCTTAAATTGAAATCACAAACTTAACTACACTAAATAAGGTGCTTGTAGTCATAGAATCTATAATGAAGATGTGAATTGCAGGAAATTTTGATTTTAAGCTCTGATTTTCATGTTTCTATAGTGCTTTAGAGGCTAATTTGTGAATATTATCAATAAAATAGGCTTTACTGTAGTTTATCATCAATAGATGGATGGTAGCGGATGAATGGGGTGCAAATCTATAGTAGCGGTTAATTACCTATCAGGTGAACATGGTAAAGAGGACTGTGAGCCTCCAATTCGTCACTCGGGACTTACAGTTGTCTTTTTTTTGTTTTTAATTATTTTGAGTATAGTTTTAGATACAAAACGACCTGGATAGTGTGTTATACCAAAACAAGTGTTGTACATTCCAATATAGYCTTTGTACATATTAAGCCTAGTTTTACTAAAATCACCAAATTCCGCATGTAGATAGGGTAGAAACCCACCTATTGTAAATAATAAGAGTGTTAGTAAAATTGCCCAGTTATCTACATCTATTGTACAATGAGACGCAAGAAGGCTAATTTGGTCCGAGGGAATCATATAAAAACCCTAAGATAGATTTCCAAAGATAGGTTTCAATTTTCCCATCCCATCGATGAAATAGTAGAAAATCCAACTGTTAGCCTGCAGGTGAAGAAAATCCAATTGGAGCGTTGAAGGGCATCTACGACCTAAGTACGGTGATTTGAAGTGGGAATCCTACGAGGAGTTCAACGACGCAATCGCTTCACCAAAAATCCCCTTTTCGTGGAAGATTCCCCGTTCACCAGAAGTTAAAAGAGATAGCGGAATTTGTACTCTTTTTCCACATGTGCAAGGTAAGAAAATAAACTTGCACATCCCTTGAGGAATTCCATGAGAGTTTCCCCCAAAAGTC
Organism: Pleurozium schreberi; assembly: GCA_006891605.1. Taxonomy (NCBI): domain Eukaryota; kingdom Viridiplantae; phylum Streptophyta; class Bryopsida; order Hypnales; family Hylocomiaceae; genus Pleurozium; species Pleurozium schreberi. Next base: position 115,219 of record VACF01001501.1, on the reverse strand, counting down.
TCGATTTTTTCTAATCACCTAAAGATCTTTTTCCGAGCAGTCAACTATAAAAATCCAGTATGGTAAATTCATGAAAATTACCTTGAATGTGATAAAAATCTCACGAAAAATTAGTATAGCTTCTTTTATGTTTATAAAGCGCCCCAACAAGTTTGGTGACTTTTCGATAGCGGAAGATGCCGAAATTAGCAACATCCTCCAAAACCAGCAAAGTAAAAGATCAATTGTCAAGTTAACCAGCGTACCGAGAGTACACGACCTTGGAATAAGACAAACTTAGGGACTTTTCTTACTCCCTTGGACCTACTTAAGATCCTAGGCTAGTTACTCTTGGCAGAAAAGGTAAACTCCAAAACTTGGTTTTTTACCCCATTTTGAGTTTCTAGTCGACGCTAGGATTCTTTGAGTTTTTGAGGCAGGAAGGGGGGGGGGGGGTGAGGGTGCTCCAGACTAAAAATGGACTTCTGAAGCCAATGGCGGAATCCGTTTGTGATTTGGAGTTAATCTCCAAAAGTTAGAGTGTAGGACCAACGTAAAAAGTCAAAATTGGTAAATTAGGATGAAAATCCTAAATGATAAGATTACCATGAGAAATTTAGAGGAGGTGAGTGTCCTTGGGAGAGTATAAAAGGGCACTCATTCTCCTCTCTTCTCACCCCCTTATAACCATATTTTGGCTCTCTTTGCACATTTTGGTCCATTTAATTGGATTTTGGCCATTTTAGGCCACGTTGCCAAACTCTTGTGTTTTTGGAGCATTTTTAGCTCCTTTGTTGTTGTTTTTGAAGCTTCTTGAAGGACTTTGGATCCCCTTCAAGCAAAGCTCTTGTTCTTCGTATCTTTTGGTTGAAATTCTCTTGTATTTGGTTGTTTTTTGAAGGATTTTTAGTTTGTTGAAGTTTTTGGAGGTCTTTTTGTACAAACTTGTACTAATCCTAGAGATCTTGCTCCTCCTAAGACTGGTGATGCCGCTTGGGGAGCCCTCTAGTGTCTTTTGAAGTTGTTTTATACTAACACATATGCTAATTTGGTGTTTTCTTTGGTTTATATTGTACTAACACATGTTGTAGTTGGTTTTTGTACTAACAAAGTTATTTCGTTGTTGTTTCCAAATTTCCTTGTCCCATTTGGGATGGCGGAGCTTTGACTTTGCCCCTTGTCAATTTCTTTAGTTTTTAGTGATTGGTAACCAACGACGAAGCTTTGACTTCGGGTGTTGTGAGTTTAGGAGTGTTTTTTATTGATTTTCCAAAATACGGCGAAGCTTTGACTTTGCTTTGTTCGAAATTGTCTAGAAGTTTGGAGATTTTCTAAAATACGGCGAAGCTTTGACTTTGACAAAAACCCTTAAAAATTAGAATACCAAGAGTTGTTTCCGTTTAGCTAAGTGTATTAGGCAAGCTAGTTCCTTGTTTAGGAGAACACCCAAAAAAATTCAAAAATTAAACGAACAAACCCGAACTGGGCTAAAAACCTGAATTGGGCAAGGACGAGCTGTGCAAAGACAAGCTGTGTCTGGGCTCTGCCCGATTGGGGTCTGAACTGCCCGAATGGAGTCTGAACTGTTCGACCTGGTTGCTGGACTGTCAACTTGGGGTGCTGGACTGCCGACTTGGTGCTTGGGCCTCTCCAAACTGGTTTCAATACCCTTTGCCGAACTAGTTCCAAAACTTTCTTATGAGAAAAGAAACTCTTCCTTTTAAAAACAAAACAAAATAAACTAATTGCCACTTAGTCCACCATCTAATCTTGCCTCTTGAAAGTAGAAATTTTAGTAGTTAGGAGGGTAGAGAAAATTAGGAGTAGGATGAAGAGGAGGGAAATTAAGAAGGTAGGAGGCTAAAGAATCTCAATTTGCAACATTTCCATTGCAAAAAGAGGCTCAAAAACCATAGGAAGTAGAACACTTGGAACTTTCAAAACCACCTTGGAAATAGAGAGTTAGTTTTTCTTGATTTCTTTAGTTCTTGCAAACATGTGTATGTTTAGGATTTAGAAAAGATCCATTGCTTGGAAGGCACAATGGATTTACGCTAGGCACCCATAGAACGAGAATCAAACCTAAAACTCAAGAGCCTGGTTGTGCTCACTTATTTACCAAGGGTGGGTAAATAAGCGCTCACAAGGACAATTGTGAATTTTTGGAAGTAGTCTGGAGATGAGATCCATAGCTAATGCGGCGGTGGTGGCTGGCAGTGTGTAAAATCGATAGTTGTGTTTGTAGATGTGTGATGTGTGAGCAGGAGTGAATTCTATTGTATTATTGGTTGTATTCTATTGTGCTGGATCAATAGATATCACATAGTGGAATCGGAAAGGAATGAGGGACAATTGTAATATTTTCTATATTGAAATACATTGCGGAGATTATTGGTAAAAATTGTATGTGTGGATTAAGGACCGAGTTATGAAATTACGGTGTTTTCTATTGTGTTGTGACTATAGATGTGAATGATTGTGTATGTTGAAATTGCTTATATCAATTGTGAGTATGTCTGTGCTAGGCGTCGAGTCTATGGATTTGGTTTTGTGAGGAGGTTCTATCATCATGACTGGCCATGAAGGCACGTCTTTATTTGGTTTCAATTGTTGTATCAATTGCGTATGAGTATGATGGTATTGAGTGTGTTGAGATTTATACTGGGAGTTGATCCATAGAAATTATGTGATTAGCAATATACCAAACGTGAGTCTGTAAACCGCAATCAATGGAATGGAAAATGAGTGACGTATAGATGCATCAAGAGTTATCCAAATTAAATCAAAGCAAGTGTAAATTTTGCAATTGAGTGGACTATTTAAGGCTTGAATGTAAAATAAAGAGAGAGTGCCATAGAAGAAGTTAAAAGCAAGGGTTCAAGGGTTGTTCAATAGTTGAAGAAAAGCCGGATGCAAGGGTTGTCCGGATGTCCAGACGTCCGGCGTCCGCGGACACTGCCCCCTGAACATCCCCTAACATTCAGTCGGGCTGTCCGCACATACTATCTGTCCTCAAAAAAAAAAAAAAAAAATTCGTTAGGGCGGGCGGGCGGACAGGCGGATGGCATGGTGTGAGGCGGATCCCAAACAGTCCATTCCATCCCAACCTCAAGGGCGTCCAGCGTCCGCCCAAGGATTTTTTTTTTTTTTTTTTTTCGCGGAAGAGCGGACGGTCGGACGGTCAGGCGTCTAGCGTCCACCTAAGGAAAAAAAAAATTGGCAGATGGACGCACGGCAAATGCAATGTCCAGAACTGGGTAGACAACAACATTGGATTTCAAAAAGCATAAATGAGTCTTAAAGACTCTAATTATTCAAATGAATGCTACAAGCATCCAATGTAGGATGATTGAATGTATGTAAGGATAATTGAAGTTATTTTTCTACACATTGAAATGTATGCTCTAAACCCTAAACCCTAAACCCTATATCTTCTACCCTAAACTAACTTTGAGCCAAACATTAATGATCCAAAATGTTGGTGTCGTGTGCATAATATGTTTGACTTTCAATTTCTTTTAGTGTAATTATCAAAATCCACTATATTTGTAAATGTCATTGACTTATTGATTTATGTTTTCAATGTTTTTGAAGGTTTGAAGCATGAATTGTCAGTGCTCCATTGTACAAAAATAGAACACATAATTATAATTTAAAGTATTTTTTAAAGTTTTATTGTAAAATGCATAGATATTGCAAAATTCCAAGGTGTGCATTGTATAAGCAATTGTATCATTTTATTATTGTATTAGAAAATGTTGCAAAAAAGGCTCTAAGCACTTTAATGTGATTTAATGTAATATATTGAATATTAAGATTAAATATATTATTCATACACCAAATTTTTTTTCATTTGAATGCCCAGGTTTAGCACTTGGGGCCCCAGTTGAGACACTGGGGACCCCAGGTTTAGCACTTAGGGTCCCAGTTGAGATATTGGGACCCCAGGTTTAGCACTTAGGGCCCTAGTTGAGACACCGGGGACCCCAAATGTAGCACTTGGGGCCCCAATTGAGACACTAGGAACCCCAGATTTAGCACAATTATGTTTTACAAAAAGAAAAGCACTCTTATTGATTTTCAATCAAAATTATTTTCAATGGTTTCTACATATAAATGGTCATGTCATAACCATTTATTGTAAATATACATTTACACAGAGCGAAAATTCATCATTCAATAAATACAATAATAATGGATTGTTACATTAACATAATTGTTGTGGTTGCAGGAGGTAAAACCGTTGTACATAGAATGCAATGGCATTGAAAGCCTCTTTGGCATACATCTAATGTTAAAACTATGAAATTTGTAAGTAATTCAATTTTTTTAAGAATTTAAAATTTCTATGATGCAAAATTTTAAATTTCTATAAATTTTAAATTTTAAATTGTTATAAATTTTAAATTTCTATAAATTGTTAACAATTATATTTCTATAAATTGTTAACATTTATAAATTTTAAAGTTGTTATAAATTATAAATTTTAAAATTGTTGTAAATTTCTATATATTGTTAACAATTAAAAATTTTAAAATGTATAATATATAAATTGTTAAAATGTGAAATTGATAGGTAAAATATATAAACTGTTAAAATTTGTTGATATATAAATTATTAAAAGGAGATTTTACCTATCAATTTTTATGTGAATGTACATTACAAAATACAAACGTACATATGAGATCCATAAATGATTAGTTTTTGTATATGAGAGGTCATCATATTGGAGGGTCAATTACATTCTTCACTACCAAAGCACCATTTGTTTTGGTATGGGATATAATATGATATTTAAAGTTTATAATTTAGGATGTACATATAGTTATAAGGGTGTAGGATAATAATTTCAATTAAATTTTTGGTGTATGAATAATATATTTAATCTTAATATTCAATATATTACATTAAATCACATTAAAGTGCTTAGAGCCTTTTTTGCAACATTTTCTAATACAATAATAAAATGATACAATTGCTTATACAATGCACACCTTGGAATTTTGCAATATCTATGCATTTTACAATAAAACTTTAAAAAATACTTTAAATTATAATTATGTGTTCTATTTTTGTACAATGGAGCACTGACAATTCATGCTTCAAACCTTCAAAAACATTGAAAACATAAATCAATCAATAAATGAATGACATTTACATATGTAGTGCATTTTGATAATTACACTAAAAGAAATTGAAAGTCAAACATATTATGCACACCACACCAACGTTTTGGATAATTRATGTAWGGYTCAAAGTTAGTTTAGGGTAGAAGATATAGGGTTTAGGGTTTAGGSTTTAGAGCATACATTTCAATGTGTAGAAAAATAACTTCAATTATCCTTACATACATTCAATCATCCTACATTGGATGCTTGTAGCATTCATTTGAATAATTAGAGTCTTTAAGACTCATTTATGCTTTTTGAAATCCAATGTTGTTGTCTATCCAGTTCTGGACATTGCATTTGCCATGTGTTCGTCCGCCAAAAAAAAACTTTTTTCTTGTTGGCCGTCCGCCTGTCCGCTAGTCCGCCAGTTCGCCAAAATTTTTTATTTATTTATTTATTTTCCTCCATTGGGTGGACGGCCTTGAGATTGTAATGGGGCGGACTGTTTGGGATCCTCCTCACACACCAGGCTGTCTGCCCGTCCGCCAAAGAAAACAATTTTTTTTTGTTGGCCGTTTGCCCGTCTGCCCGTCCACCACTCTACCATAAGAATTTTTTTTCTCCATTGGGTGGACGGCCTTGAGGTTGTGATGGGGCGAACTGTTAGGGATCCGCCTCACACACCAGGCCGTCCGCCTGGATCCTTGCGTCCGCCGTTTGTCCGCTAGACGTGAGCGTCCCCCTTATTTGGACGTCCGGACATCCGATTTTGGGACCCAATTTCCCCCGGGACGTTGGACGTGGACAACCCTGCCGGATGGGACTAGTGCTAAAAACAATCTATAGTTGGTGGAAAATATGTTGCAAAAAGCTATAGAATAATGTAAAAAAATCAATAGAARATTCTGAGCACTTGGATGAGCAAGGAGATCAATAGAGATCATGCCGGTGCAGTTGGTGAGGTTGAYAAGGGAGCSAGAGAATGAATACAAAACTATAAATTYGCATACAATTGATAAGCTTTCAGCCTTGGCCTTAATTGTAATAAAAATAAGTCTATCTATTGTATTTGTCTAAGTAGGAATTCCCAATCCTTCAATTGGGCACAACCTTGGGTCTGTAATAATCCTTAGGAATTACCAATAGAGCACCCATACTTTCCTGCGAACAAACTCAAAACTATAGGAATTTGTCAATAGTTCATCTATAGAAAATTCCCATCTATAGTGTCTTATAAAATATATGAAGTCTATCCAAATGGTGAATGCATGAGCATGAGTTAAGCTCCACTAAACATTAATCCAAGAAAACCTAATAAGATGAATGTACAAAAAATACAATATCAACAAGAATTAGGTAAAAGAGTTAGTCAATGATTGGAAGGCATCTAGTCCATATGAATTACAACGAAATTCTCATCGAAAATTGCAACATGTTTTCTTTGCTTCTCTATAATATCTCTTCATACAAATTAAAACTCTTGAATTGGTCAACTTTCAAAAATTCGCTTCTCTAATATGCTTCAAAAAACTTCAATTGATTCAAAAGTAAAGTTAGAGAGAGTTTAAACACATTTAAAATGATGAAATTGTTTTGAAATTGCACGGTATGGCAATTTTTTTGCATTTTTGCATCCAGTGAGAGATGGCCCTCTTTTGTGTAGATTTTWCAAAAATTTGAGTGGAATGATTCYAAATGAGACCATATTGAATCCTATAATCTACAAATTTCATCTATGTTCATGGATGGGAATAGCTTCATCACACCGATGATTCATACTTTTTGCACTACTAAAACAAACAACTTCATTATGAAAGGATTTATATATTCCTATCGCAGCAACTCAATTTTGAGCAAAACCCTACTCAAACGTCCTCAAATATATCTTTCATCAATGCAATACCTCCTCTCCTTTCATCCAATTTCGACAAATGAAATATTGAAACCTTACAACACCAAGGCAAAAACTCCTAATCATGACAATCATAGCAGCTATAGAGTTTTGYCTAAAGTATACAACCAAYCCTCCTGAAAGMCTAGTATTGTTMTSMGGRACACCTATTTTCAACACTTTTTRAAAGTCATARACTATTCTKASCAATGTCCAATAAATACAWTCTAAGAGAATTTAAAATCACCTTTTAGCCCACCAACAAGCTGCAACAAAAACTCCCAACAGGACCTCCATGATTGTTCCAATGTTGCAGTACTCCATATTACCACGTGTAGTTTGGCGGTGACATTAAAGAGTAATGGCAAAGCAGAATTATTATTATTTGGCAGATTGTACTACGACTCCGTCTCTCTCATCTCCAGTCCTTCAGGCTTGCAATCACAACTGCTCAGATGGCATTGGCTTGATTCACAGCTCCACCAGATGCTCAGCCTCGCATCATTCTCTCATCATGCTTACATCGTGTGCGCTTGTTTTCAAGCTTGTTTACTAGASTAAGTTGTGGAGATTGCATTCCATGGCGTTGAGATCGCTTGATCTCGATTCTTGAATCGGAAGAAAGAGCGTGTTTCCAAGGAAGTGGATTAGGGTTTAGAAGAGGAGATTTGACAGCAGAGCTTGCTTGATAGCTGCCCCCTGTTTCCTCTGTTTTGTTGGATTCGGATTTGGATTGGTTTAGGTTGCTGGTGGAGGTCGATCTGTGAGAGATGGGGCGCATGAAGCCGGCTGCGTTGTTGCAGCAGAGTAAGAAGAAGAAGGGACCGGCACGGCTGAACATTGCTACCATCGTGGTGGTTGGCATGGTCATCGTTCTTGTGCTTGTGTCCGCTGTGGTGTTGCACAAACAAAAATCTAGAGAGTGAGACACAAAATCCTTCTGTCGTGTCTTCATTTCGGACTGTGAAAAGAGTTCATATTTTTTTTCTTAGAACTCTGTTATTTGGTGTAGAGTAGGTTACATATTTGGTTGAGTTAATTTAATWCTACGATTTTAGATRTACGTCATWGTCTTTGGAATTGAGCAGGTTACAWRTTTTGTTGATTCCATCTAACATGATTTTARATATGTTATTGTCTTTSGTGTTGAATGGGGTGCATGTTTTGTCGACTCTATGTTTTTAGGTGTCATTGCCTTTGGCATTGAGCCAGTTKCATGTTCTCTTTTGATTCAATTTAMTATGTTTTTAGATATGYCTTTGTAAAGCCTGTAGTTAGTTGTGTTGCAGTACTCTCAGKAGTGCATCCCGTGGTCTCGCCATTGCTGCAGAAATATGACCGGAGATGAAGTGTACCGAGGGCACCATCAATTGGATGTCGTGGAGGGCGGTGCTGAAAAGACGGATGATGCAGAAGGGGGCCAATTTGAACGATATGCGGTACAATGTCTCTACTTTAATGTGTTGCATGATCACTTCAGAATGTGCATTTGCATGGTTCAGAAGTATAGGATATGTCATTTACATGTGATGTTAGTGTGATGACAGACCTTGAATACTACGAAGGGGTCGTTCACTATTGAGCTCTTTAAGAAGGATGCACCCCTCGCTGTGGAGAATTTCGTCACCCACAGGTACATCTCAAATATCTTCCTTTTTTATGCCCAAATTTATTATTGGTAAGTTATTAACATTAGATCTGTATTAAGACAATGTTAAATGAATGTCAGGGTAATGGAATTATCCTTACAGTCAACATTCTTTTTGAGATTTGTGATGAAACACCCCCGAAAGCTTGCTAACACCTATTCATGGCATTTTTAATCAAATAATTCCCGACTTTTGCACTGGAACACCTCATTGGGATGAGTTTTAAGGATATTGCTAATGTCGAATAATGCTAATGTCGACCCTTAATAGTTGCCAATGGAATRTCAAGTTAATGCTAACATCACATTTACATTAACTTCACTTCATTTGCGATACACTGGAATTAATGCAACATGAGTACTTTGTGAACCTAATGCCTATTGAGCTAACATTACGGACTTCGTCTATCTGGTGGAGGATTCATTTGTGAYRACATCTCTTCACATTCTTCCTTCRCCTAGCAGAGTAACATCAGGTTTAAACAAGTGGAGRTCAGTAGGCCTTSAGTTYTTGTGTCTCAAAAGTACTGTATACACGAATCTTATTGTAAATTATCTGTGCAGTAAGAAGGGCTACTACAATGGATTGTTATTTCATCGTGTTATCAAGGACTTCATAATTCAGACTGGCGACCCTAAGGGCGATGGAACAGGTGGCGAGTCAATATGGGGAGGCAGCTTTGACGACGAGTTCAAGAAAGAGTACGAAGTGAATTTTTTTCCTCCGTTCTGTAAATTCCCTTTGGTGGATAATGTTCATGCTTTTTTTATGGCAATTACTGTGCAAGATATCGACGTGAGAAAAATAYGCGCTTGCTCGCTGTGTTGTGGCATTTGATTTGCCTCTCTTTTGTTAGAAGTCCAACTGAATTTGGGTGCTGCTGTTTGCAGGTTGACTCATGATCCATTTACTGTATCAATGGCAAACATTGGCAAAGCCAATTCAAATAGATCGCAGTTCTTCATAACGACAACGGCCACACCTCATTTGGACATGAAACATACAGTGTTCGGGCGTGTCATTCGTGGTCACGAAGTTGTTCGGGTAATTCCTACTGTATCTAGTAGATCCATAGATCTTCTCTTTMACCCGAGTGCCAAGACGGCCTAAGGGCCCGCTTCAATAAGTTGAATAAACCATATAGGATGCTTCAAGGAAAGTACAAAAATTACCAACGGAAGAAAGAAATGATGTGGTACAGTTTTTAACTATAGAAATATGTTTTGAAAGTCACAACTATCAACTATTAGCTTCCAAAGTGGGCTTCGTAATTTTAGCGTGGGCATTTGGCGGTAGAATCCCAGGAAATGGGGTCSTCCTCTTATGCAAGGGTACATTCATTGCCTCTTTTGCAACTTTTATGTGGGACGAGAGTATACTAATTTCCGGGGGCACACTGTCTGGGTCTGCAGGCAATTGAGAATGTGGAAACAGATCATGCTACCGACAAACCTCTCACGCCAGTTTACTTAAAGAGTATTACAATTCTTGAGGAGCTGCCCAAATGAGCCGTTATGTTTGGTATTGCCATGATTGACAACTSAAGTAGCTTSAACTGCACATGCTCTGTTGGTTGTGATTCAAGCACGGGGTTGCAGATAGTGAGCTTTTATCTTCCAGGCTATTCTTATTATGGATCTGTCCATCAGTTTTCTGTTACTGGTCTCGAGACAACCAGGTGAGTGTATCAGGTTCTTCAATCCTAGGATGAGATCCTCTCGACTGGAGCTTTAAATTATTCAGTTGGCATTAGTGTAGAAGGGAGTAAGGAATTGGTGTTGCAGTGATTCTCGAATCTGCAGCATTGTTGGAGTAGTAGCATGCTCGGGAAGTTAGTATGCTGCTTTATAGTAGGTCTGTTGTATAAGTACGCACAAGGTATGAAGATGAGAACTRCAGGGTTTTGCAAGAGTATGGTTGATGCCGCTTGGATTCGCCAAGTTTGATATAAATTTATTTTCTCTGTAGCTTACTTCCACATTAATTTTTATTCTGCGTACCAATATCTGTCGGATTGGCTTGAATGTATGCTATGATAGGTATGCACGTCTCCAGGCACTTGTGCCGTAATTTCTTTCGAAGATTTGGACTGACAAGAGTTTTGCTCACTCTGTGGCTTGGTCAGCGGTAACATTTGGTTTTCTTTCTGTAAATGTTCGTAAGATTTTGCTGGAGGATAGTTACGATGTGCGAGTGATTTTGACGATGACACAAGTAGCTTTGACTATGGGGCAAACGAAAGACCCTAAAGAGGAAATTTGATTCGGCATGTTGCTAAAATGCCATTCATGTGGATGGCCGTGTCTGCGGTACCGTCCTAGCGGCCGGCTTATGCAACCTGCYTGATGTGCGCATACTCTCGTGAGCTCTTGGACTGGGTAGCACCGAGTTCACCAATAACTTGATCGGAGGGCTGCAACCCTTGCGAGCTCGTTTCAATTTGAAGGCTCATGAATCCCAATGCAAGGTCCGTACCCCCGAGTGATCAGACTGTCATCAAAGTTGAAGGCAACAAGTTCCGGCCAATAAGGTATGTGCACCGATAATCGCCATTGATTGCGACTGAGCTTACTTACTATTCAGTATTAATAGGCAATCAATTTCTACGTACAGTATGGTAACTAAAATACGTAATTGATTCCCAAGTTTCTTGCTGTGGTGCCTGGCCTCTTAGTATATAGGGTAGTACTGTTCAAGTTGCCGGCTCACACAAATTGGGCACGTATATTGCCGAACGCTCTTGGAAATAATATAATTTGGTTAGCCCTATTGCAGCTCATTTGGTCATGAGGTTGCCACCCTCTCAAATTATTTCATCGTGAAGGAACTTGATCAGAATGCAAGGTTCGATCTTGATACTTCAAACAGCAGAGATCATATTGTCATTGCATTCAGAGTTGAGGGCAACAACGAAGCAGCCAACAACTAGAGGAATTCGCCGGTTGAATTGGGCATGGCGAGTCCTCTTTGTCTTCGTGAACATCAGTAACTGGATTTGCGCCTTCAGAGGTGCGCAGATCGAGGGCAACCTGCCATTGGCAATGGGTTGGGAACGTTGTGCGTGTACTTGCCACTCACACGCCGCACGTTACGCCGTTTTGCAGGGGGAAGCGTTAAGGACTGCGAACTCCCGTGCATGAGAATCGGTGAACACATTTTCCAGTTGGTAAGCATGTGTTCTGGCTAGATTCCCTACGGGAATAACAGAAGTTTCAAGATTCTAGCTTTCGTTCTCGGAAGGAGAGGATCAGGAAATAAAAATTTTGCGGCAGAGAGAATCAGTGACACAAATTTTCCTGTTGGTAAGACTATAAACCTGTATTGATGGCAATCCGGGAACCAGAAATAATCAACCTACTGTAGTATGAGTGGAGGCTTGGGGGTGTCGTGGGAGCAACATCGAGATRATTCATTACAATTGTGATTAGTGACTGATTCACTGTTGTCCATAACGACTGTTCTACGTCTCATCTTTTTGTTCTTGTGCCATCTCCCGATTGCTACTGCAGACATGCGAATCACCTTCCCAAATTCTCGCCTCATGATGATTTCTTCACAGTTGGAGATGTTGCAAACGATCCTGGCAATCGTTCCTACATCATCAACGCAGGTGCCAGGACGACGAATGCCTCCCGAGAGTCTTGTGCAGTGCTGTTTTATGAGAAAACGATCCGCATCAGAATGGAGCAACTGGGAGACTGAGTGGCTTCCTTCAGCACCTCTTTCACCTGCAGGTTCACCACGCACGACTTGCCTTTGGATAATAGTAACAACCCCCTGGATGGGAGTGGATTCTCCTTTGCCTTCATCCCTGAATTGCGCATGGCAACCTTGCACTGTTCAATTGTCTCCCAATCGGGAAAGTTCGGTGCATGCAGGACGTATCGAACTCTCACTGATTTACGGACTTCTATAAGTTGTACAGTCTATTTTGACACAGATTATAATCTGAATCTCAGCAAGGAGTCCAGCAATAACTCCACCAGGATTGCGGAAAACCGTGACTAAGAATATGATGTCGAAGCGTACACTCACAACGTCCATGGCAATGCAACCGGCACAGCTTGTATTTCTTCAATGGGAGGATTTTCACTGCTTCAGTTGGATCCGTATCTCAGACACTGCAATTCAGGATTGCAAATGGATTGAATCCCGACTCCGTCCTGCCTCTGCTGCTCACTTCCAAATACAAATTTCTGAAGTCGTTTGGAGATGGCGTATTCCTCTTTGATGCCAATCATGTTGAAGAGCATGAGCTCTTGTCGTRGAGCTTCTTCTGCACCTGGATATATCAGAGTCTAACTTCCAAATGATGCTTCACTAACTAAAGCTAAACTACCCCATTCCAGACCAAATGGGAGCAAGCCCATTGTGGGCTAAATTATGTTAGTGGTGTACATTCAAGTTTTGAAATGTAGGGAACACATGTGTCCTCGTGCAATGAATTGCTCAAAGCAACTGAGAAATTTGGTGAGAAATTTGTTTGCACGTGGTAGATCACGTGTTGTTTACAAAGGTTCTTTGGAAGGAGAGAGCAATAGTTTCAATGAAATTAGACTTGGTACCGGTATTGACTTTTGGACATTCATTTTTGAGAGATGTGTGGTGGAATAAGAGAATAGGTGGATATTGAGCAATCAATCATGCAAACAAGCACTCATGCCCATCTTGGGACGAACGTTCCTTTAAAGTAGATTAACCCCTAAAGTTCAATTTAATTGTTCCTTTGGAGGACAAAAATGGATTTTGGGCAATCCTCTACTAACAGTCTCAATATTTATCATAATTTTTTGAAATTTTTGTGAGGATAAGGAAACACATTAGGTTATTGGGAATATAATTTTTATTTCAATAGGTGACCAAGAGCAAAAGTTATGACACAAAGATCCTTTTTTTAGGTGCGGTGGAAAAAAGCCTTTCACACAAAAAAAATTCAAATTTAAAAAAAAAATATATTTATTGCAGATTGTAATTTTGTATACATGAAAGGTTTTGATTCATTCCATTTGGATTTGCTGTGTGAAAGTTATGGAAAATCTTATTGTTCTAGCAATTAGAGCATCATTTTGAAAAAATAACTTATCATATTTCATTTTTGAATGCATTTTTCACAATTTTTCAAAAAAACTGTTTGACAAGATTAGATATGCTCTTGGATATGCTTAGAGGAACAATCTTATTTTTAGAATTGTTGTGTTTCAATCCCATCCTAGAGTTGTTTACAATTTCATTTTGTGTTCAATCTTGAACCTACTTTTTCTTAACAATTTTGTAAAGAATAAAAATCAAGTTTGTGTTTTCTGAAATTTCTATTGTAGACTCTCAACTTAATTTTTCAACACATAAATTTTAAATTGTAAGTCTACAGTGCTAATATTTTTTACAAATGGCAGTTGAAGTCATTTGAAATTGCAAGCCAACATTTAAATAACCTTTTTTTCCAAGTTTGAATGCTAGTATCTTTCAATCCAAACGGTTGAATGTTATGAGATTCTTACCACATGATCTTAGACAAGTGAAGTATAAGATCTTATACTTCACGGGTGAACACAACAAAAATGGTAGTTTTGAATCTTTTTTGACAGAAAAATGGCCTTGGGACTTTAGAAGTTAAAGTAGGTCTCTTGATGAATCACATTTCATGTGGGTATCATATTCTCAATGTTTTGATTGATTGAGAGTTTTTTTGTAGTGGCATGTTTTGATGGATTAAGGAGAGGTAGATTAAGATTGATAATGCTTGCTATTTGCTTGGGCAAATTCTTAACGGGGTGGTATGAAGTAGAATTTTCATTGGTTACCAATGAGAGAAATCTAAGAGAAATCTCTAGTACTATCAACTTGAGTGAGTGCGGATTCACCTAATTTTATGTAGTGAGTTCATAAGATTGTTGAACTACCACCTAATTTTTCACCAACAGATGCATCTAGCCTTGCCCTAATTTTTGTTGTTGATGTTGCAATCTTGAACAATTAAAGGATTCAAATGGCTTAAGTCTCTTGCATTGAGTTTATGTCTCGTAATTGTAAAGCAAGTCAAGTCTTCAAGATTAACCACAAGTCAATACCAACCTTGACACCTGGGGCTCGGTAGGTCTTATGTGGAGATTGTTTTTGATAACTTAACCTTCTTTGCAATCACCTAGTCATTTGTTTTAGGAACTTTCAGCAATATTTTTCAACTAATTCAATTCTTTGTGGAAAAAATTTAATGAAGTTAAAATCCAAGTTGGACCGAGGTGGTGTTTCTTTTGTTGTGAAACAATCAATATATTGAAATTCAAGCAAATTGGATCCCTTTTTTCTTGCGGCAGTGTGCTGTCAAGGACAGTGTCAAGAGATAGCTAAATTGTTATTAGTGAATGATTAAATTTCTAATAGAACTTTCCAAAAAAGGGTGGCCAACAAACATTATCGTTGAGTAAGCAACATTCCATTCTTCAAGGAATGAAAAAAATAGTAGGATACTTGCAAAAAGATTGTTTAATTGTATATTGCAATTGACACATAAGTCAAGCAATGTGTTGTTGAAAGCCTATGTTGAAGACCAATGACACTAGCATGTGAGCCTAGAGATGCAAGCAAATGAACCTTGAGCCAAAATATAAGTAGATTTTCTACAACCATTGAAGGTATTCAAACATAATACATGTAATATAGGTGATGGCAAGAAAGACCGGCGGTTTTTGTAGCGTTTTGCCAAAATGGTTTTGTATTCCGCTACAACTTTTGGATTATGAACCCAATGCCCCCCAAAAGTACTTGTTTCTAGAGTTTTTGATTGCAATTGTATCCCTTATTTTTTAGAAATTTTAAAAAATCATTTTATATTTAAAAGTCAATTTCTCTAATTTGTCACATTTTTGGATTTTTTGGTTTGTAGTACTGGGGAGGACCAAAACTTAATGATATAGAACTCAAATTTTGGTGGTCTATTCCCACACTAGTTAAGCACAATCCACATGAAGGGCATCAAAAAATACATTATTTTATGTCCTCCACGTTCGTGCAAATAGGCCAAAAGAGGGGCTCTATGGTGCGCACACTTTTGAACATTGAAGAGGGTTTCAAGTTCATAATTTTGGTGAAATGTCATCACCTTACCAATTGCCAATTTTTAATTTCTTTAAATTTCATTATGTTTAATTAATTAAAAATCAAAACACCCAAATACCTTTTTTTTGGAACATATAGACTTCTAGGTAGAAAAGGGATATTTCAATACTTTGTTTGAAAATTATAATTTCAATTGCTCTCACCATTTCTCACACTTATCTATACATGAAAAGAAATTTGAAAAATTTCACCAATGGCATGAAGGCAGACTCCAAATTCTGACCACAATGGGCTGTTTTATCTTATCTCCAAGCCACTAGAAGTTTATCATTCATTGTAATTCTTGCAAAGTAATATCTTAAGCACATTAATGCACCTTCTTCCATTTCATTGATTTGAATCTCGTATCATTGATTCTATAATGTGAAGGGCTTGGTGATTGGGTTGGCTAGCATTGTGGCATATGACTCTAAATTGTAAATTCAACTAACTCAAGATTAGACTAAGAATAGAGAAGAGACAATTTTTAACCTTGTAAGAAAGTTGTGATCAAGGGTTGTTTGATGGATGACAAAGAATCCTTCTATGTATTAAGATAGAAGTGCATATATTCATCTTTGGAATTTTGTGCAAAAAAAAGAAGGTCTTGCACACTAGTTTGACCTCCAATGAGTGTTTTTTTCTTAATAGATGATTTGAATTGTAACAAAAGGATGATTTTCAAAGTCACCAACCCATCCTTGTAGGGTTAAAAGGTCAGGAATGGGTTTGATTACCTTAGAGCTTCTCCAATGTAGTCCAGAATTTGGCCTCCCAAATACAAATCTAACTTCTCACTACTTTGGAATTAGAAGTTGAAATTTCAATAATTCAAAGAGTGGTTTATTTTCTTTGTCCAATGTCTAAATTTGAGTTTTCTTATACCCATGCAAAATAAATGCGCTTCCAATGAAAAATATTTCAATTATAAACCAATCAAACCTAGAAGTTCATTTGGCATTAGAGAAAAAATTAGGCCTCCAGAGGGCCACTAGAAAGCCCTAAGAGGACCCCAAATCTTACACTTTATCTTGCACTTTTATTATTTGTTTTCTTGTTGATGCTCACAATACATTTGGATAGTGAATGGTTGTCAATGTCTGGAGTGCCTCAAAATCCAAGTATTTGAGGTCCGATTCATTATTAAACACCTTTAGCCCGTAAAAAATTCAATGTTGATTGTGTCTTCACCAAAATTGCCTTAAAAATGCCATTTCTAGTGTATGTATCAAATTTTAGGGAAGAGACGTTTTTGGACACATGTAACCGTAGGACCTTCAAGTATGTTGGTTTGAAAGATGTAGAAAGAATTTCAAAAAATTTCGTTGTGTAGATTGGAAGATATTAGCACGGTTTGAATTGAAAGAAAAAAAAAATTGGTCCTATGAAAAATCGAGCAATTGAACTTCACAATCTCACATTTGTATAAAAAAAATGTTCAAAATGGTGGTTCTTTTCCGGATTCCTTCTCAGTCAAGGCAAGTTGGCTATATGCTTGAAAAATTTCAGATCAGCTAAATTTCTACTTTGAGCACACTTCCTATATTTAATTTGACTTAACTATGAGTGGTTGAGTTCCTATTGATTCTAATCCACATATTTTACATAGGGTTGTCTTACTTGCTACTACCCTACTTGTATAAAGGACTTTTCTTTTCATCTTCATACTCACCAAATCAAGTGACTTTTGATTTGATACAAAATCTTGAACTATAAGTTGATTAATAATTTCAAATGGATTTAGGGTGATTATTAACCCTTAAACAACCAAACAATGTTTTTTTTGTAACATAGAAATTTTGAGCTACTCATTATGAATACAAATTTTATTTTCTTCTTGAAATGTTCACACAACATGTGGCCAAGGAGTATTATTTAAGGCATGAAAATTCTCATAGCTTTTGACTACATGGTTAAAAAGCTATTGTATCATATGTAATTTTCATTGCTTGTTGGGAAACCTGAGCAACTCAAGAAAGCTCTCTAAAAATCACTTTTCTAAGAAATAAAAATTTGAAATTAGTTTTCAAGATTTATATTTACGTGGAATGATTTTAATCATTCCATTTTGATTACTGAAAAGTAAATTATGAGGAGCTTTGGTTTATGGGTAGTTATAGGTTTTTTTTCTACGATAAACTTTGAAGTCCTCTAATTAAATTGATTTTCAATATTTAAAAATAAATAAAAAAATATTGCGTATAGATTGTTTATTACAACAAGGATGTTGCAAGAAACACTTGCCAAATTTTTGGCTCAAAATGGCTATACTTTCATTATTCAAGTATTGTGACTTATGGAATTAATTTTATTTAATGAAATAAAATATAGAAAAATTTGTAAAGCATTCAAAAAAGTATGTGTGTGAAATTGAAGCCTAAAATTATTAATCTCTAATAGTTATGCACACTCAAATAGTGATGGAAAATACCCCCAAAAATGTATACTTTGATGTTTGATTTTAAAAGAKTTATAAAAAAATTCAAAAATCTCCACACATACACCTCCACAAAAGCCATATTTCCTAACTTAAAGATGTTTCTTCTCAACCATTTTCATCTTTGGAAAAATAAAATTGTGCTCTTTGCACTTGCATAAAGGTAGTGCCCTTTGAACACATGTGGAAAGTGGACATTTTACTATTTAAAAAAAATTCTTTATGAAATTGTGTAACTTTACAAAAAGGTCCCAATTTTGAGATTCAAATTTTCATTTTTGGATAAAAAGATAGTGCAAAATCCCTCCTAAGGTAGATATCCAATTAGGGGTTGTTTAAAAATAGTAAAATCATTATTAAAATACCCCAATAATTACTTAACATTTGCAACTACCACATGTATCCTCACTTTAAGTTTTATAGAAAATGGACAAATGATATAAAAGTTATAAGCAAAAAAAAACATGTTTGAGGTTAGGGGGACAAAAAAAAGGACAAGTATTTCTTGCAATCACCCAACATTACAACCACTGGAATTGATATTCTCCAGTTTCATAAATAAATTCTCAACAATTTAGTATTTTGAATCATTCTTGTCTTTTCTCTACTTACTAATTTCTTCTCATATATTGTACAATTCCAAATGATCTCAAAATTTTCAAGCATATAGCCAACTTGCTTTGAAGAATGAATTCAAAAAAGCACCACCATTTTGAACATTTTTCATATAGATGAAACCTTGTGAAGTGCAACTGCCTCACGTGCCTGGTATGATTTTGTTCATTGAGTCTAAAATCAGGTATTTCTTAGCTTATTCTTGGGCATTTTTTCACTCTTCTTTGGCACCTATGGTAGAAATTGGAGTTGTATTTTTTGTAGGGCCAAAAAAAGGAATTATGTCAATTCAAATGCTAATATCTTGCAATCTATATGGTAGATATCTCTGAATTTTTTTTTGACATCTTCTCATTTGAATCACCATACTACAAGATCCTATGCTACATGTGTCCAAAAATATTTTTTCTTAAAATTTGTTACTTGTACTAGAAATGGCAATTTTAGAGCGTTCTCGTGAAAACATAGTCAAAAACATTTGAGGGTTAAACACTACATGGTAAATTTCATGGTGGTATTGTAGTAAAATGGTGCCAAATATGTTGGAAATTGCATGACATTCCATTAATATGGCAAGGAATATTTCCATTTTTGATACAATAATACTGCAATTTTAATGAAAGTCACCATCCACCTTCGTTGCACCTTGACTATAATTATGTTCTAACCACCTTCACAAAAGTTAAACAAGAAGAATTCTCTGTAAGTACAATTCTAAAGGGCAAAGCATGACATAGAAATCCTTAACCCCTAATACCCAAATCACCCAAATCTGGTGTTTGCAAAACTTTGAAGTTAAATAAAACCCAACCAACTTGCTATTTTTGGTAGTTTATATTTTTGAATTTTTTTTTTGAAGTCTAGTCTCAGCATCAAATATCCGATTTTGAAAATGATTGTTTGTGATTTTTCAATTCAAGATTGTGTGCAATACTGTACATTGCAATGTTGACTTTTCTTAGTGGTGAAGGCGCTTGGAAATGAGCCTCAAAACACTACAACTTGGAGAAAAAACTACATTAGAAATTCATTTAAATAAAATTTAGGATAGATTTGGAGAAGTCATAAATTGATTGGAGTATGCATGTTAGGCCCTTCAGCCTCATATTTTTTGGGTGACCAAATTTTTAAATTCGACGTGTGAAAAAGAGGATTGAAAGACTTTGACTCACTTTTGCAATTTCAATACCCTCATTCATCATCAAACATTATAATTTTTCAATCCATAAGTGATATTGTTGTGTTTCTTCTTAGTGGTCTTTAACATGTCTGGATTGAATTTGTACGGTTACATTTAAAAAAAATTGATTCATCTTATCGAAATGTTGGTTTTTTATTCAACATAGAGAATATTCCTAGGGGCTCAAAAAACATAGTCAAGGGTTAATTAAGGATCTCAGTACTTGCCAGCCCTCCAGAGGCCCAATGTTCTAACCCTAATTAGGGTCCTATTTCAGTACACATTGCAGGTGCTCTAAAGACATCTCCACTTTTTCCCTAGGAAATTGCCTCGTCAAATGCTTTTGGCGGCTCAAAGTCTCCTTCCCAATTTTATTTGTTTTGCAATTTGTCGTCAATTTGCACCAAAATGATGGACCTCGCGTCCTCGCATCAAGCCCTTAGAACATAAATAGCAAATTCTTGGATGAAATCGCCAAAAAACTCCAAGTTTTAAAAAATAATTGCAAGAAATCACCAGATCGTGGATGAAAAGATAATTTTGAATATGTGATATGTACTAATGTGATATTTTCTATCCAATATGTGGATGAATGTTGAAATTCTTAACACCACTTTCACATTGAATATCACCACTCTTGCACTTCATGAAARATGAAAAATGAAAACCCTACTCCTTCCGGGCTCCACCAACAAATAGAGTCACCACCCTTTCTCACCATGCATATCTCTAGGAACTTTGCATTCTCATTGGTGGGAGTTGCATAGTTGTCAGACTATTCTAGAAGGGAGACAAAAAACATGATAAGACAAGAAAAATCCAAGCTTGAAAAAGAGATGAGTGGGCCCTAGAGGATTCCAAGTTGATGAGTTATTTGGGCGGACCAAAATGTTTCTTTTGGAATTCCGGGTATGAAGTGGAAGACAGTGGGGGACGTTTTGGAGGGCGGGCTCAACGCTAAGCGGGGCCGAGGACTCCTCCATTGCAAGAGTGGAGATGCTCTTAGCCAACACCAACACTGAGGACCCTTTGAGAGTTAAGGCAAGAGGTCCATAAAGCGCCCATCTAAGGATTGAAGCTCAATTTTGGCAAGGTGAAATTGCTTGAAATATTTTTCAGTAAATTTTCCTCAAAAGACAAGTGGAAATGGCATCTAACCCAAGTCGTTTCATATTTTTTGGAGCTTTTTGGGGTTAGTTATGAACTTTTGAAATTGTAGAAAAGTGCATTTCAATGGGCTCTAAAACCAACCACTTCCTCAAATGTAGATTGCGTGTACATTGGAGAGTGCAAAATGTACCTCCAGAGCCTGATTGGTTTTAGAACGTGCTCCATTTTAGGACCTCCTACTTACTATTCAAAAAAAAAAAGAAGCGATGATCAATATTAAGTTCCACATGTCCCATTGATTTCAGCGCAGACGAAGCAACAATCTAGTAAGGTAGGCGAACCCAATACCAACTGTTGACCCAATACCACCCAAATGTAGGTCCGTCAATGATCCTAGAGTGCGAATCTATGATAGTAGTACATGCCTTATCTTCACTTATTGTGAAGTTAAGGCATGTACTTCCATCATAGATTCTCATTCTAAGATCGACAAGGGTCCTACATTCGGGTGGTATTGGGTCAATGGTTGGTCCTGGGTTTGCCTAGCTTATTGACGGTTGTTTTACGTTGTGGGAGGAGCAACTACCTTCCCTTGCACCCTTACCCTTACCCGCGTATCATCTCGCTTCCGGCCTTCATGAACAGTGTCGTGATAAGCAGAGTGAGTCAACAGATGGATTTCCAGATACATTCTTCATTGCAGATGCTCCTTTCCTGTTTGGGAATATGCAGTGTTGATCCGCCGGAAGATAAGCTCAATGTGCCCGACGTAATGTACTCCACCGTCACTCCCAGACGGAACAAGCAGAAGGACGAAATTCAGTATCCGCGTATCCGAAGCGATGATCGACAATTGGCCTGTCTGCATTGGCACAGACAGACGGGGAAATTCAATCACTTGACCAAGCTTATCTTCAGTTTGGTTTGGGAATTTCCGTTCAACTGATGCCCTGAATGTATTAAGATATATAATGGTTATATATCCACTTGAATTAATTGGGGTCACCAATATTGACTCCGATCGATCGGGTGCTAGCTTGTCGATCACTACTAGACTCGAAAATCACTATTAATACTCGAATGATCTTCATGCACTGAAGTTAGGGTTTAGTGTAGAGTGTACATAATGTAGGGCAACATAATGGAAAATTGTTCAGTTTTTGGTGTTCAAAGGAGAGAAGTTCACTTTGGAGCTAGTACCAGATGGTATTGGACTGTCGTAAATTAAACGAAGTGCGGTTGGATGGGTTAATTTTTAACGATTGAATAAGACAGTCACGGAAAATTATGCGTGGACTGAGTGTACATAATATTTTGTGTACAACTCGATGATGTTTTGCTTTAATTTTCCAAAAGGCGAGACTACTAGAATGTTCCCAAATTCCTGGACA
Organism: Pleurozium schreberi; assembly: GCA_006891605.1. Classification (NCBI taxonomy): domain Eukaryota; kingdom Viridiplantae; phylum Streptophyta; class Bryopsida; order Hypnales; family Hylocomiaceae; genus Pleurozium; species Pleurozium schreberi. The sequence continues at coordinate 92,761 of VACF01001501.1, read as the reverse complement.
CCCAACTCTGCAACGTGACTGGTTTACCTGTGAATCTGATGTGTCATAGAATGGACATTTTGCAATTGGGCCCACGGCGTGACATGGCTTGCAGATAGAAAGGTAATGGGTATAAAAATTAAAACCGACCCAAAATAGCAAAGTTGACGTTTTTGGAACCATGTACTCATCAGATGACGGAAACAAGAAGTTCCGACCTTGTGTCCGTCGTCCAGGCAGGTCACTCTCCATTAATCTCATTTTCTTGATGAAGTTACATGAGAATCATCCAATCTTGGACCTTGAAAAKAATCCCATGAATGGAGGGTGCAAACTTGAATTGAAAATCTTGCTGAAGTGAAGATAGTTACGGGAAAATTGATGAGCATCGATCATAACCCGGCCTCGATCATATCAACCAAAACATTACTCATTCGGAACGCATGTTGAACGAACTTTGTTGGAGGTCGTTCTACAAGCTACGTCAAGTGGACACCAATGCCATGGACTGGATAGCCACGGCGACCCGCGATGCGGACAATTCATCAAGACAGTTTCCATTTTACAATCTGTTACAGTACAAGGTAGTCTTCCTGCCTAGTCACATCTTATCATGTCCAGGTTGCAACATGAGCACTGGCTATGCATGATTGCYAGGGAACCGATTGCTGACCGAATCGAACAGACGTTGAAGATAAGGCTGAAATTAATGTACATACCTAATGAGAGCATTCTCATTCCATCAGAGCAGACAACTGAACCAACTGGTTTTGTGCGTTTCTATCCGTAGCTTGAACTCCTGTCAACATTGTGTACGTTGTGTGTACATGTGTACAGCAGTACAGGCCGGGCAAGGTGACTCATAGCGTAAGCTAGACTACCCTTAACTTAATGAATTGAAGGAGAGATCCGTCTGTTCAAGATACAGTAGTAACTTAATGTTGTATGATTTAGATTTTCTTTTTGTATTTTCTTTTGTCACTGTAGACACTCAGACTGGAGATAACTGAAGACTATTGTCCAGTACTGTAGTGTGTTGAATTGGGAAAATAWATAGGCTTTGTAACAACTTTAATTGGAAGAGTCAGTGACGCAGATCGGGATGAAAGCTGCAAGGCCGGCGACAATTGGTTCCCARGAGAATGGACTTATCAATCCAAGTGGCAACAAGGACCCAGTCAGGCTTTCCTACAACTGACAAGGTGAGCTTTTGGAAGTGTCAGTGGGCCGGAGCCTTCCTTAGCTTGAGCTTATTGGCTGCAGGACACTTGTCTTGGAAGTACAAGTCTGAGACTGGCAGTTGGGATGAGGCGCCTCGGTGGCGGATGAGCACCTTCCGTTGCCACACTTTCCGTGCTCCGCGGCGACCCGGCCTCCTCCCCAGACGCCGGATACCATCAGCCCCCTTTTTTCTTTGGGTTTTAGAAAAGTGACAGGATGGCGATCACTTAAAATTTGGTGAAGCATTTCATGTCTTCATACATCCATCTTTTCAATCAAATGCATACATTTTTTCATCCAAATTTGGCAATTTAATTCATATTTTTTTAGAGAGATGAAAAATTTCTTGGTGAAAAAAGATTACTCTAATTTGGTGAAAAGTATTTTGAAATGGTGAAATCTGGCACCATGATGCCAAAACAAAAAGGGTTGGATACCATTTAATGATACCTTATTATGGAGTTTCAACTACTCCGGGTTTTTAACTGTCTCCTCTTTGTTCTTTGGCCAGCTTTCATTTTATCACTAGAAAGCTTAGACGCTCATTCAAGCGATTTTGGAGCAGATTGTGAGGAGTATGAGTTCATAGAAAATTTTCTCATGTAGAAATACGGGGATAGAAAAAATTTAGACATTTTACTCCAAAAACTGAAATTACTGTGAATTAATTTTGGGGAACCAAAAAAAAGCACTTCATGCATTGCCAATGTCTAGAGTCTTTCAATTCTAATCATTTTAGAATTACTTTCTCACTCACTTCTTCTTACTTTCTTGTTGACTACTACAAGACAGGTGTCGGTAACCTTACTAGTTCTAACTTTAAAAAGAACCAAGAAAACACAATCTAAGGCTTTGGCTGAAGATCTGCTCCATGCTTGGTTTGAATTACTGCTCTTCTAGAGGTTAGGAATTGGACGTGGTTGACAATTGGTGCACCTACCTTATAGTAGGGTAATTGCATGAAACACTATGCAGTTTTCGTAGCGTTCTCCATCGTATTGCATCATGATTTTTTGGACAATATTGTATAATTAGAAAAATGGTTTTTAAAAAATGTGAAAAATATATTCAGTATATACACCTTTAAGAAGAAGGTACCCTAGGAAAGAAAAGTGTAGAAAAATTCTCTAAGTAGGAGAACTAGAAAAGTAAAAAATTTCATGAAAATAGGTACTTTGACGTTTTAATTTGTAATAAATATGAGAAAGAATTTTCAAAGAAACTAAAATTTGGAAGAACTTGATGATAAAGAGATTTCACCAAAAGAATGATCTAAAAACCATCTTGAATGTTCAGAAGTGTGCGTGCAAAGGAGTCCTCTTAGCAGGCATGTAGGGAAAATAAAATAATGTTTTTTTCAATTTCCTTTGGTGGATGCATGCCCACCTAGTGCAGGAATAGATTACAAAAATTTCAGCTCTAGATCATTAATTTTGGATACTACCTAGCACTAAAAAACCCTAATCTGCAATTCTGCAAAGTGTGACAAATTAGCTAAATTTAAATTTAAATATAAAATGATTTTTTAAATCTTTTAAAGAATGAAGGATCTAATTGCTATCAAGTTAGACATCTCCAATAAAAATTTCAAGTTGATTGGGTTTATACTTCAAAAATTATAGTGGATGACAACTCTGTCATTTCAAGTGTGACACAAAATAGCACTAGTCTTTCATGCAATCACCCAAGAACTTATTTGTACTTGTTGGTTTGGAGACTTACATGCTTTATTGCTTGTGCCCTTTGGACAAAAATTATGGCATTCCGCCACTTTCTTGGTTTTTGAATCTAAGTTTCAAATTCTATCTACAACCACATTTACACTATAATACACAACACATTAGGGTTTGGTTGTACTAGATAGAGCCTCAAAATCACGCCATCCTTGTTCCATTGGAAACACAGCATTGTTAATTAATCATTCTAAACCATTCCTCCTTGGAGATTAGAATAATCCCTCCGTGGATCCATTAAAGTGAGTATAGTTTAATTTGCAAAGAATCAATGGTTATTTGGAAAATTCCAACGCCGTGGGCCCTTGCTTTTTAGGGGAGCAAAAGCAGTCCTTTCCAACATTGATTAATAATGTTATGGGCCACAATGATTTTTCCGATTAATAGTCATGTTACAAAATGGACTTACATGTGGTTATATCTTTTTACAAAAAAATGAATAATTTCATCAATGGTATTTGTCATGATTCTTTAGCATGAATAGTGCTAATTAATTAGATAGGAGATCTATGGACCAACTAAGTTCTAATCTACATCCCCATTTTAGAAATGAGTGATATATTCATTGAAATGTCTATTATTGTCATTAATGAGTTAGGTAGGCTTAAAAGGATGGTTTACGGATTTCATACCTTATATATAATATGTGCAAAAGTATTATTCTCATGTAAAAGTTTTTATCTATTGTAAGTTAATTTTGTAACTTGTGCTAAAATGATAAATTAGTGTAATGTATTGTTGTAGTGGGGACCTAGGAGGGAAAAAATGCAGTGTTCCATCTTCTTGCAATGTGACAAGGTTTTACATAGGGAGAGGGCTTTCACAAAATTGAGATTGTTGGGTAGTCTATATTTCTATAGGATAGAGTCAACATGTAGACTCTTAAATTACACCAAAAACATTTTAGGTCTCTTGGAATTTTAAGGATTAAATATTATGACAAATATAATCCTAGAGGTACAAATCATACCTTCAAGATCAAGTTGAAGGTATATATAACCTACCCTCCATGTCATGTATCAAGATAAGTACACCTAGTTGTAATCATGTTTTTTGAACAAGTTGTAGCCCAAATTGTACATCTTCTACCATGAGAGACTAGGTTAATATTGGATAAACTTGCTTTAGTATTTTGTAAATTCATAGTTTATTCATACAATATCCAATTTTTCCATTCAACAAAAATAAAATCTAAAAATTCCCTTTTGAATACCACGAGGAGCATACTCAAACTGTATTTCAATGATTTTAGATGTTAAGTGATTGTACATTAACCCTTGAGCACCTAGCCCATGTTTCCAAAAATCCAAACCTTTCTATACTCATTTCAATTAAACTATCACCTAAGTAAAGATACACATTAATTGACCGAATCAATTGGTAGTAGAGACATGTCTAGAGATACAACAAAAGGGATGTGTCCTTTGATTGTACCATTGAGAAGATTATAAGAATCAAACAAGGAAATCTTTCAAAAATGGAGAGGCCATATTTTGGCCCCTAGGGCACTCAAGGGTTAAGCAATGGTGAAGTTGTCCGCTTGGCACAAACATTTCAGTTGAGTTTGAAATCTTAATCTTTTGAGTTTCATATTTTGCCTTCTAGTGTGAATGTACTCTACTTATTGTAAGTTACAGTACTCTACAACTACAGTGTGCCGGTGAAGGTGCAAGAAGCCCCTTTCAGTTTACCTTTGTTGCTCCACTACAAAAGGAACAGACTTCGCAAACAGAGTCTCGAGTAGGGCTTTTTTTTCATTTATGAAGAAGTGCCATTGTGGCGATATAAAATGTTATAGTGGTGCTCCAAATTGCAACATGCATCCACTTATTGGATGTATAGTATGGTTTTCATCCACAATTAGGCGATTTCATCTAATATATTTTTTAATTTCAAAGTTACCTGGCAATTTCATCCAATTTTTTTGGCATTTTTTATAACCTTTTTTAGCCAGATTTTTTTTCTAGTGCAATCTGGCACCAAAAAGCCAAAAAAAAAAGCCCTGGTCTCGAGTAGAGAAGGGCTAAGAGTAGGACGGTACTGTAAGGTAGGAGGTCCTTAAAGCGCCCATCTAAGGGCTGAAACTCAATTTTGGCAAGGTGAAACTGCTTGAAATAATTTTCAGTGAATTTTCCTTGAAAGGCAAGTGGAATTGGCATCTAACCCAAGTAGTTTCATATTTTTTGGAGCTTTGTGTAATTAGTTATGAATTTTTGAAGTTGCAGAAAAGTGCATTTTAGTGGGCTCTAAAACCGACCACCTCCCCACATGTAGATTGCTTGTACATTGGAGAGTATAAAATGTACCTCGAGAGCTTGATTGGTTTTAGAATGTGCTCCATTTAGGACCTCCTACCTTAGGTGCTCATTCTTATCATTAGCATCAACATTCAATTGTTCACATGTACGCTTTACTATGCAATTTCTAGAATCTTAGAAATGGAATAAGTAGGGTTGCTAACTCTATAAATCATTCACTGTCAAGATTTGTCCTGTTCATTTTAAGGGAGGATTTTGCGATGCAATTAGGGTTTCCATACTTGTAATGCTTGCTTACGCAATTTTGCCCGCATAATCAAGCACTACGGGTTTTTCATTCAATTTTTTTTTTCATCCAAAAAGATTATGTTGTCCGCTAGCAATTTACGTCAGGCAATGCCTCTCGTCATCAAGCATTTTGGGAAAAAAAAGTCCCTCCCTACTGGACTCCCTAATCCTTACCAAACCTTCTTTTTTCCCAAAATGCCCTCCACCTTGGTTATTGCCCTATACTTATGGATCTAAACTGATGGTTTAGTTTCTGAAGTCTCTTATCCAATTTGAGAACCATTTCTGAAATTTTGGGGGCATAAATTTTGGGGATTGTGGAATGTAGACCAGAACCATGCTTCAACTCCCGTGTAAAGTAGCTTTTGTCTTTGTTATGGTATTACTAGAAGGGTAGGATAAGGTGGCACCCTTCTCCTAAATAATTATTTTTATCCCCCAAAAACGGTTTTTTAGATGCTGAAAATAGATTTTTGGGATCACTATTTAAAAAAAACAAAAAAAACAATGCCCTTCATATTTTAGCATCTAATTATAGAATTATGGTCTACCAAACTTGGCCTACAACTAGTGCCCTTGCTCAAGGAACGTGTCAGCAATTGTTTTCCTCTCTTCGAATGGACATTTTTCCCAAAATCTCCCAAAATTCTCCCAAATTCTCCCAAAATCTCCCAAAATTGGCCTACACATTGAAGCCAATAAAGGTGACACTCTTCCAATAAATTTTAAATTTTAAATGTATTGGATTGAGGTCAATAAGAAGTATGAGATTATCTTTGCAGGCAAATTTGGTATGATGTATTCATGAATCATGAATCTTCAATATATCAAAGTGCTAATAATAGCTTTATGTAAAATTGATCCTAGGCTCTCATATTTAGGAGACTCACATTCTACACAAGAATCTTAATGGGATACATTGCAAGGACTCATATTTAAGCGCACTTTCCTGCAATTTCAAATAATTTGAATATGATTTATTTTCACTTAATGATAAGTCAACAAAGGGTTTTGCATTTGAACCAACTTGTTACACTAAGAACTATATTTCGTGTCACTTATATTGATTGATTTTAAAATGTTAATTATTTACACCCTTACTGAATATTTTTTCCAACAAAGATTCTCCCTGTCTTGTCAAACAATACTGATATCTATATTCTTGATTAAAATATTCATCTTTTGTAAAAACCTACGTATAGGCTTGAGTGTCCTACGTATAGGCTTGAGTGTAGTGGTTACTGGTTAGTACAGTGGTTAGTTCAGGTGACACTAAATAGAGTTTTTCGTGTGGTTGATACGGCGGAACCTTTTTCCATTGGTTCTCCGTCATCCCACGCGACCAACTCTGTCCAGTTATCAACTTTCCCGGCATACTGACAACCTTGATTCCCGCCTCGCCAGAACCGATCACGGTCGCCCGGCCCGCAGGACGGGTACCCGTGGAGCCAGAACAGGCACCCAGTCCCGTCGGAGGCTTTGTATAACTTGGAAGCCTTCGTCCCTGAGCGTGAAGCATTCTCGGCATTGATCTCCATCGCAATCCGTTGCATTGTGGCTTTTTGGGATGGCGATGGCGATGTCCATGCGCGCTGTGCACTTGAGAAGCGCACCTGATGCTTTGGTGGTGAATCAGGGCGCTTCCAGCTCCACTCTATTCGGTGAAGCTGTGCAGCAGCGATGTGGTAACAGCGTTGGGACCTTGCGATTGCAGCAGAAAGCGGTATTGTCGCAGCCGGTGAGCGTGGTACTAACTCCATCAATTGGCCATCTTTCTTTTTTGATTCGAGTGGAAGACGGGACTGCCGTTGTAATTGTGGCGTTTTCTTGAGTTACTTTTTTCTACACTTCGAGTTTTTAGCGAGGAATTTTTTTGCCTCTAAAATGATAATATGAATTCCCTGCGCGGTTGCTGTTATCCATGAATTTTATTGCTTTCTGGCTTTCGGGAGTGCCTTGGTTCACACTCGGCAGTCGTTAGGACGATGGTGGACGAAGGTTAGCTTAGGGTTGCGACGCCKCGGCATTGTTGACAGGAGACGCTGGATACCGTGATTTCTTGCATAATGATGTGTGATTAGCTGGTGAACGCTGTTGTTATTGCGAGAGGAGTTAATTGGAAGGAGTGCATGGATTGGCTGTAGTAGGAAGGTTTTCGAGGAGTCTGTGATTTGTAAAAAGTACCTCAGTCTAGGAGCAATTCGAACAGAGATTTTATGATTCCTGAAAACTTCGGAAATTGATCTTTTTGATTTCTGTTTGTTTTGTATAGTATGCGTTCCGTGAATAGATCGTCGGTGTCGTTTTGGATGCTGGCCTTACTATTCTGTTCCCGTTACGCGGTACTAGAGCCACACTGACTCTTTTTAATATTCTTTTGAAGTTGATTTTTTGGATCGATGTCTGTCTTGTGCCTTATTTGGTGTTCTTCTGATAGTTCTATTCTGGCAGTGTGCTCAAAATTGCGTATTCCTGACTCGGAAAAGTTTTCGCTTGATTTCGATCCAGGACTGATTCTGTTTGTTGTATCTATTGTTACAGAAGTGCATCATAGCCGATTCGTCGACAAGTTCATCTATTTCTTCGCCTGGACGGGTAATAATTCCTCCAATGCATCAGAACAACTGGAGCAACATGTCGTTTGGATCCAAGACTCTGACTGACATGGGAGGGCGTGACCTGCGGAACGACTNTCCCGTTACGCGGTACTAGAGCCACACTGACTCTTTTTAATATTCTTTTGAAGTTGATTTTTTGGATCGATGTCTGTCTTGTGCCTTATTTGGTGTTCTTCTGATAGTTCTATTCTGGCAGTGTGCTCAAAATTGCGTATTCCTGACTCGGAAAAGTTTTCGCTTGATTTCGATCCAGGACTGATTCTGTTTGTTGTATCTATTGTTACAGAAGTGCATCATAGCCGATTCGTCGACAAGTTCATCTATTTCTTCGCCTGGACGGGTAATAATTCCTCCAATGCATCAGAACAACTGGAGCAACATGTCGTTTGGATCCAAGACTCTGACTGACATGGGAGGGCGTGACCTGCGGAACGACYGCACGCGGCTGAAGATATTTTCTGGCTCCGCTAACCCTCAGCTTGCTCAGGTACAGGATCTCTTGGCGGAGACTTTTAGCTTTTTCTCTATCCTTTGAATCGTTCTGACGACTTGACTGGTTGAGTTCTGGTGATCATTGAAGTGTTGCCCACACCGTTCATTCTTTCTGTAGTCATCCATGATTTCATGCGCCACCAAAGTAGCATACCAGACTGTCGTTGCAATTTTCGGGCTCAGTAGTGTACCTTGGGACCYCTATCTGGAAGCTTTTGAGGGAATAGTCAACCAGTGGCCARCACTAGATCCAAAGCTCATTAATGATGCCTTTAACTTATCCATCAATGGGTACACTAAGACATGCTGTTCAAATTAGCATGAAATCTATGATGAAATAGTGTATCATACAATTATAGAGAATATGCGGTGTAATTCCACGGCACCAGGTGGGACCCGAGACCTACCGAGCTCTTGTATCCTCAGTTCGGTGAAACTTTCGGTACAGAACGTTTGTAGAATGTTTCAAGTTTTGCGTCGGCACTAGCATCTTCTCTGTTTGGTTGCGAGATAGGAATGCTAGTTCACTATCTCGTAGTTCCTCATCCAGAAAAATCCATCCTTGTTTCGCCGTAAAAAATTCCATCGTAACTTACCGACTTGCTCTGCAGGAAATTGCTTGTTACATGGGACTCGACTTGGGTAAGATTAAGATCAAGCGGTTTGCGGACGGGGAGATCTATGTGCAGCTCCAAGAGAGCGTTCGTGGATGCGATGTCTTCTTGGTGCAACCAACCTGCCCACCTGCCAATGAAAACCTCATGGAGCTTTTGATCATGATAGATGCATGCCGCAGAGCATCTGCAAAGACCATCACCGCTGTGATACCCTACTTTGGTTATGCTAGGGCCGATCGCAAGGTGAGGAGACTGCTTGTATGAATCTGTTTTTTAGTAGTTGCTACCCCCTGAAGTGTCCCAATTAGTCAGACGGTGAGTCATTGAYAGTGGTCTTCCTAAATTGTACTCGGCTTTAATCTTTTTCAGACGCAAGGCCGAGAATCGATTGCTGCCAAGCTTGCTGCCAATCTGATTACCGAAGCAGGAGCGAATCGTGTGCTTGCTTGTGATCTGCACTCTGGCCAGTCGATGGGCTACTTCGATATTCCCGTCGATCATGTTTATGGCCAACCCGTGATTCTCGACTATTTGGCGAGCAAGATGATCTCGTCGGAGGACCTGGTCGTGGTGTCCCCTGATGTGGGAGGAGTAGCTCGGGCTCGTGCTTTTGCTAAGAAATTGTCAGATGCTCCTTTGGCTATTGTGGACAAGAGGCGACAGGGCCATAACATCTCGGAGGTATGCTTTAGTGTGCTTCACACYCACCATTGAGCTTATTTCTAATCGCAATTTTTATTCCTCTTATTTTGGGTGGGTGTGATCTGATGCTCATTTTTATTTTTATTTTTCTATCTCTCCTATTTTTTGCCTTTATGTACAAGTCGTTTCCTTTCATTACATAATGTGCTCGAGTATGTGAATGGACATTGCAATGGATTTTATTTCCAGCAGAAAGTCGGTATGGAYGGTTAATATTTATGAAGATGAGTGTGGGTGATCGCAGGTTATGAATCTTATCGGTGATGTCAAAGGGAAAGTGGCTGTCATGGTAGACGACATGATAGATACTGCTGGTATGGACTCTTCCTGCAAACCGGGTTATGTAGGCGGGTAATGTGGCGGGTAATGTAGGCGTGAAAGAATCATATAACCTGTGCTTGTTGCATACACCGGTTAATGCTTCCTTTATGCGCTTCGCACAGGTACCATTACCAACAGTGCAGCTCTTCTACACGCAGAAGGAGCCCGGGAGGTCTATGCTTGCTGCACTCATGCAGTTTTCAGGTGGGTTCTTCAATCTAAGCTGTAGATTCTGTGCTGGAATTTTTCTCTGCAATGGTTCTTCTAAATGGAACTGGCTATGAATTCACCTTGAATGCAATTATTGAATGAAGTTTTGTAGAATAAGTGCTGCATTTAGTTAGGATACACCGCCTCCATTGAACTCTATGGACCTCAGCTACACAAAAATTATTGTTTTTGACCGTGGCCATGTTTGTGAGCTCCTGGAATTCTTATTCGAATCCTGTGTTTCATGACAGTCCGCCTGCAGTCGAGCGGTTGTCTGGCGGTCTGTTTCAAGAAGTGATTATTACAAATACCGTCCCTGTGAAGGAGGAGAATTACTTTCCCCAGCTGACGGTGTTGTCTGTAGCGAATCTTCTGGGCGAAACAATTTGGCGTGTCTACGATGACTCTTCTGTGCAGAGCATGTTCCATTGAGCATCGCTTCAATCTTCAGAACGTTTCGACTCCAATGAATCGGTTTTAGTTTTGTGGTTGCTTTCGAACGGAAGCTCCCTTTCGGTTCATTCCGTCTGGCTCTGGAATGATGGGCCAGGTTTTCTCAATTTTGTAGAATATTCATTTCCTTCTTTATCAACAGAAACACCCGATGCGCGCCCATTTACTACAGTGGATTCAGTATATCGAATACATAACGACGCTGACTTGCTGCGAGTTTTTTGGTGGCCGCCAAATGACATGAAGGTCCTATTAGTGGTTAAGGTGAAGGTATGTACACCAAAAAGCTTCCAAAGRAGCAACTGATAATTGTTTTTATTATTAGAGTACCCTAAGTTTTGTTGGTAAATGAAATAGTATTAGCATATGCGTTTTGAACACTTTATAAATAAACTTTGAATTTTTATATCGCTGATTACTACAGATGTAGCCTTACCTTAAATTGACACTAGGCTCATCACTGACCATGTACTGTACAATATAGGATATAAGTTATGTAAGTTCCGTGTTGCAATTTGGTGCAGTGACATCATGTATTGAACATGGTCGACCTTCTTCAATATTAGTCGRTGTTGCTTTGGTGCGCTTTTGGTTTTGTTCTTGCAAGTATTCAAAAGGGGGCTTTCAGAAATGTTCAAACTCTTGTTTTATGAAACGAAGAAATGATGTCATTGATTTGGCTTTGACAGACGTTCCAGTTATCAAAGATATATACTACTGTAGTTAGTTAGCTGTGTGGAAGGTTTGGATTAACRTTTTTTATCGTTTATTTTTTGGAAAAAACAACTTTTGTTCCTTAAAATACTTACGGTGAATGCAATTTATAATTTTTCATATAAACAGTCTGATGATTTCACTATCAACTATCAATTGTAGGAACAAAGAGTGGACCTATGGGTCCATTAATTGAAATCTTTTGGAGACTACCTTATTCATTGGGGGTTGCATCCTTTCATGATTGTTAGACAAATCTAGGTATGCTACAATATATGCATTAAAAGAGATGATGATGATAGATATGGATTTCAAAGTCCATGTTTGCAATCAAATATGAAAACATCTATGTAGATTTCTTTTTTNACTATCAATTGTAGGAACAAAGAGTGGACCTATGGGTCCATTAATTGAAATCTTTTGGAGACTACCTTATTCATTGGGGGTGCATCCTTTCATGATTCTTAGACAAATCTAGGTATGCTACAATATATGCATTAAAAGAGATGATGATGATAGATATGGATTTCAAAGTCCATGTTTGCAATCAAATATGAAAACATCTATGTAGATTTCTTTTTTCGAAACAATTTAGAAACATTTTTTTCAAATATTTCCAATTCAATTGTATACTATTCATATAATGTCTCAAAAAATATTTGCTTGAAGAATCTTCTTTCCATTGCCTATYAATCAAAGATGGTTGAATGAGAGGAATTGAATTTTAATTGGGACTCTTCTAGTTTCAACCAAACATAYTTTTGCCTAAAATATACAACTTTTATTCATGACAAGAGAAGTCTAYTTTTGAATGCATGTATTTTAGAAACTTYGAAAWAATTTAGTTTATTTATATGGTGTCTAAAATTACATGCTAAAAAATTAGAATTTGCCCCCCAATAAGATCCAATGAAGGCTAAGACAATTTAATGATTGAAACAATGAAAATTTGCGTTTCCTTTATAGTTTATGAAAGRCAAAATACAAACTTCAACAATTCAAAGATRGGAATGAGGGTCAAATGCATTTTCCAAAGTTTCAAGAGGTTATCATTGAYRAGCATTGCAATTATAGATTTAGGGTTTATTTGCCTAGTATAGTTTACACGGAATGTTGTAATGTGTTCGCAATTTGACTTTTCACACAAATCAAGGTAACACACATTTTTTCAAAACTAGAATGTAAAGCTTTAAGCTTCTAATCTATTGATGAAAGTATCCAACTTGAACATGGCATTGCAATAAGACGAGCAAGAAGAAAATTAATTGGTGCCAATGGACTCAATCACCATCACCATGGCCTTCTTGCATTATTGTCCTTGATAGGAGCCACATCAATGAAGTGGGAGAACATGCAACTAGTGTGCTTGAGATATCATTGTAAGCAAATTCCAATATATAATAAAGCCGTAGTGGCTTGATAGTTAGCAATGACGGAATTAGTAATGGAGTGATGGAATATAAATCTTGTATGCCTCATATGTTCTTCAACAATCTCTTCACTTATCCTAATGAAGGATGAGCCTTGGAGTTGGAGAGGGACAACAAAAGAATCCCAATTGAATCAAATTGACGACCATAGCTGGAATTTCATGTCCATATCTACAACTAGTGATAAGTGATTATGAAAAAGTGGAATTCCATATCCAAATCCACTACTAGTGATTATGAAAAAGTGCTACAATTCAAATTATAAATGTCTAATGCTAATGTTTGAACTTGTGATATATCATCAAAATTAGCAATTGAACAAACATGCTTCATGGTACAAAAGTTTCAACAATATTATGGAATTTGCCATACTAAAGAATGACCCACTTTCATAAGCTTGCTTGCCAAACCATGAAAAACATCACAACATCCTCAAGTTCCAATGTTTGCAAATTTGAGGGACACCTTCCACATGGCACTTCCAATTTCCAATTTCCAAAACTATTAACATTTGATTTCTSTGTGTTTTGGCCTTTGCCTTGCAAGAGCCATACAGTTGGCCAAATGTACATGATGCCAAAGTGATCTTGTTTAACTACAATGCGGTCCATGGCACACACATTTAAATTTGTACAAAAATAAACAAGGCACCCATGATGATATACTTTAGARGTGACATAAATGAGAGCAAGTAGATTGCCAAGGAAATTGGAGGAGAACCTGATGTTTTATGTCTTGTAGTAGACTAACCTTTGATAATTATCTAAAGCACGCATTATAAGGTTTAGAAGCAATTATAAATGAAAAGATGTTTTTGAATCATACAATTATACATTTTCTTAAAGGTGGATGTTGATTGAAACAATGTATAATCCCATAGTCCTAAACACTAAGACAATTTACAATCTTTGAGTATCCTAGATTTCTAGATTATAGGTCAACTGGTAGTTATGAAGGGATGAATATAGGATTGAAAAAGCTTGATAAACTATATTTTGATTGATAAATAGCCATAAAAACACTTCATCTTTCATCCTTTTCTTTAAAAGAGAGACCAAACAAAGATTTTAATCCTAGACTAATTGATGTGTATTTGACTAATTTATCAAAAGATCATGATACTAAATGTTAGTAACTCTAGCAAAAGCCATAGCATATTAATTTGTAGTCATTTTGAGAAAATCTCAATATATTGAAATTTATTTATTTCACCTTAAGTAATGATAACATGAAATACAAAATTATATTTGTTATACATGGGTCAAGCATAGAGATTAGTTTCAATACTTTGCATATCATTTGAAATGATGATKTATCTTTTCACATTTTTTGTTTTCAAATCTCTATATAATGCACGGAAATGATATTCAAATATGTGCTTTTACACTACTATATAAAAAGAATCACATTGAAAACTATTTGTAATTATTGTGATAATTTGGTTGATTTATTAATCATTCTTCAGATTATTGATTGTACAATGGATCATACGGGAGTTTTTTTTTACATCAACTTGAATGTATATATGAAGACTCCATCAATGAAGTGCATGAAAAGTGAAAATCATTAGAAAGGTCAAGGATGATTGCACTATGAGTTTGTTAAAAAATGCAGCAACCAATGTTGAACAATCAATAGAAGGTTCACAAGATGTCAAAGAAGATTGTGTGCTGAAAATACAAAAATCTAACAATATCAATCAGAAGTACCAAAATGAACTAAATGAATGTGTAAAGTAGGATTTAAGTTTCAAAAAGGTTATGATCATATCAAATTCCTATTTTAACTGATTTAATAACAAAAAATTATAAATACATTTCTACGTGTTAGAAAATACCATTTGTATATACAATTGTTTAACATGATTGATAGTTGAAGTAAAAAAAAAATGTGCAATTGATAATACATTTTCCATTATATTTATTATTTTCTAGATAACAGGTGGTGGTAGTGGTGTTGGTACTATTGCAATTCAATTTGCGAAAGCGAAAGGTTGTAAAGTATATTGCACTACTTGTACGTACACAAAAATGCATACATGCATARAACCTAATCATTTCTCTTTCCTTAACCATGACAAAATCTAAAATCAACCAACATCATTAAATTGTTTAAGCCAACAACATCAAAATATTATTTTATCAAAACTTTGTTATAATTAAAAATAATCACAATGAGTTATCTATGAATGTTTTGCAATTTTTCCATCTATTTATGGTCATATCATAATTTTATGATAACATACAAAAATTAACATAAAATTGAAGCTTCACGTAAGCAACCTCATTTCAATTTTCATTTCTTTCATTGGTCAGCTACTACGGACAAAATTGTGAAGTGTGAACAACTTGGAGCACATATGGCAATCAATTATAATGAAGAAAATTTTGTGGATAAAATATGGAGGGATACTATGACACTAAATGAGCCAGGTTGGATTGTGTTTTTTTGGATATTAATTCTGTAAGAACGCTACAAACTAGAGTGGACCAAGGGATGACTTCACTATTAACCCTTAAACGTCGGGCGGGTGACCGTGGAAATCATGAATTTTGAACCTGTGAGAATCATTGGCTTAAATAATTTCAAAAGTAAGCATTGGAAGTCAAACAACTGTAGAAGGTCTTCCTTTTCTACACAATATTCCGACGATAAATAGTTGCATTTCTGTCCTACACAGGAAGATGCTCTCTCATTCATCAATCAAAAAATGACCTCCATGTCGTTTAAGGGTTAATTAAAGAAAAAGAGAATGCACCTACTGATCCAAGAATCTAAGAATTTTGGTGACTACCTTGATCATAGGGGAATGCGTCCTTACATGGTCAAGGAGATGTCATTCATTCATCATTAAATAAATTGTAAGCACCACATAGACGTAATATATTAATTTTTTTAATAATTGTGACACAATTAATATTGAATGCTAGGAGTGGACATGGTCCTTGATGTTGTTGGAGCATCGTGGACAAGTCAAAACCTTAGGATATTGAAGAGGGAGGGAATACTTTTCATTGTTGGTATGAGGACGGGAAAATTTTCAGACATTTTGATTGGTCCAGTGTATACAAAACAATGTTCTATTCGACGTAAGTTTATTACAAAACTCTTATTTATTTGTTTATTTATGAATTCGTTTATTTATTCATTTATATGTATGTATGTATCTATACATGTGTATGTGTATGTGTGTATGTGTGTACATGTACATGTGTATATATGCATCATATTTTGAATCTAAAAAATTACGTAAGATTATATTTAATGATATCATGATTTACTGCAGCTGCTTCTCTGCGAGGCCAAAATATTGAAATGAAAGCTGAAGTAWTAAAAAAGGTTCAAGAATATATATGGCCCCTCATAGAAATGAAAAAAATCAAGCCAATTATAGAACATACATTTCCTTTGGAAAAGGCTGTTTGGGCTCACCGACTTATGGAATCTAATATCCACTTTGGGAAAATCCTACTTATTGCTGACCCTCAAAAAGTAGCAGCAGACGATGCTGCAAGGCCAATAGAAAATCCAAGTACATGTGATTAGCTTAAAGATACTAAGAAAATCTTAAAAAAAAGACTTTGGAAGAGTCTCTAATTAAATAATTTTATTGTATAATGAATTGTGATAATTCTTTATCGGAAGGTAGCTTTTAATGGATAGATTAAAAGCTTATGTGCTATTTTATAGTAAARATAATTGAAGACATAATATGAGAATAGAGCTAAAAAATACATTTTGATAGGCAAGTTTTGAATTAACATTTTAACTTTTTTTTTATTGAATTATCATGGGTCAAAGGAAATAAATTATCTTTTCCTTGATTTTCTATTTTTTTACATAATTCTCATCACATAACACAGTTATAAATGATTTGACAATAATTTTAAACATACTAAATGTTAACCCCTAAAGTTTTTTTKGACCATTTTTCACAAAATAAACACATTCAAAATGAGCTCCTTTAATAGGAAAGCCCCCCCAAAATGACAAATGAAATTTTGTTGCATATTACCTTCAGATTCTAGTGGTATACTACTTCATTATGTTGTAGTAAAAGAAAGGGAGGTTTTGACCACACAAATTGTGAGTTTACAGTGTTTGAAGTTAGAAAAAAGTGTTTTTAGAGGACATCCAAATTTTGGGTAGCTTTTGCACAAGAAAATTTTGCTTTTTTGCTTGAATTTTTTTTCATTCTTTTTGTGACAAAGTTGGTCACATTGTCAAAAAAATTCACAACATTTCAAATTTGGGAACATGTACCAAAAAATTCGAATAGGAAACTATCTTCAAAAAAGTCTCACAAAATCCTTTTTTCAACAATTTATAGCTTGCATATATAACAATTTCTTCAAAATATAAATGGTGAAGTTCTAGATTTTAGCTAGATCTAGAAGAGGAAAAAAATCACCCAAAATGTCAAGCTTGATCAATCTAAATCCAACTTTTGAAATAAAAGGCAAATGTCAATATTGAATGTATTGTGGGACAAGGCTAGGTTAAGGTTGGCTAAGCCAGACTCATCATGAATCACTGATACTAAACCATGTTTATCCTCAATTTTGAAGATGTCCTCTTATACATGAACTATAATTTTAGAATATTCAAAATTMAAATTCAAAATAATCAAAGTATTTGGCAACTTTCTCCCATAGCTTCTAAAACCACTTATTTTGTATATGTAAAGATTATGAGAGAAGCTCTTTCTACAAATGGGGTTGGTAGGAGGTAAAACAATCCATGCAAGATATGTAAAATAGAATTAGTCCAAACTCAATTGCATATACCTAGGTGAAAATTGAAAAAGTAAGAATTGTGATTACATTAGAATTTCAAGCCTCATTTTGGCATAGTAGAATAAAAAATTTAAGAAGCTTTGAACTAAGAAAAGTTGGAAAATCAAGCTAACTTTCAACTTCAAAAAACCCTTTAAAATTTTGAGTGTTCAATCAAAATTTATAGACAAATTTTTAAAACATCCTCTTTGAATTTTGTCCTCAACTTTCTTTTGGAAGCTCAAAATCGCAAATGGTTTCATTAGATGAAATTCATTTTAATTTTACCTCTTTTTTTTGTTCAATTTTTTTGTTCAATTAATCTTTTATGCCAAAATGAGGTTTGAAATTCTATTTTGACCATAATTGCTATATTTTTCCAATCAGTGGTCAAACTCTCATATATCATGTATCCTTTTGAAGATTCATAATGGTCTATGGAAGTTATTATTGAAACATCAATTTAGCTTAATGTTTTTTGGTGACATGACAATAAGAGGCAAGTAGTATAATTCTCAATGTAGAAGTTTCTTATTGCTAATTGTCTGATAATTTTCATACAAATATAAATATGAATGCTGTAATAAATGACTATTACACATTCTTTGAAGTTATTGTATAAAAAATTTAATCACTAGAATTTGAAAAATCTTTAATATCACCTAGAAAAAGAATTCAAAATTCTCTTTGTATTCTTAACCCCTAAAYAACTTGGGGTGCAAAAACAATGTTGTAGAAATCACTTCGTGGCCTTATGATCCCTTAGGATTTAATAKTAATTATAGTCCATTCTATCACAAGAAAGTATACAAAATTGTGATAAGAACGCTCAAAATTAATTTTGGATTTKTATTTTCATCATAAAAACCTCTTACATATATTTAGTCAAGTATTTAAACTATAAAAAAAATTTAATATGGAAAAATAATGAATCATCTAAATATTATGAATAAATAAATTCAAAATTTATAAAATAGAAATAAAATATTTGATAACTTCATTTCATATTTGATTTTATTGGAAAAAAATTAGAGATAATATATCCAATTGGCTTTGAAGTTTTGAAATTTTGGAGTCTGTTCAAGTCTGCAACAATGTTTTTGTCTTTTAGCCAATCCCTCATTCAAAGCTTTCAGTTTTTCAATAAATGATATCATCATGTAGCTAGATAGTTGCATACATATTTTTTTTGCAAAAAATTAGGCCTAAATTTAATACGTAATGATTTGAAAATTTGAAAATCCTATAATAYAATGAAAATCAKTRYATTRTAATATGRAAACTAGAAGACCGTACTATGACCCCAATAACATATTATTTCTCCAAATTGTTCTTTAGAAYGTATCTTTATAAATTTTCAAATAAAGCTATACATCAATGCATTCAAGGATTAGCTTTGTTTTCAAATTCACTATTAGGCACTTGAATGTTATTAGTTTTTTTTAATAACAACATTAAGGGAATCCTAGCATGTGTTTCAATGCTTATGTCATCTTAGTAAGTTAGAAGTACTTACATTCAACCCCAAACCTATAGAGCAAGTCGATTTTAAGAATGTCTCCATTAAACAATATTGGAATCGCTAATAAAAGATAGTCATGCTTTCTATTTGTAATGCTTGCTTGCTCACTCTTTCAAAATAGGCTAGAGAGTAGACCTTTTGTTCAATAAGMCATCGTTTCWAAATTAMAAGGCWAGGTAACRTACAATTATGAACAAGTTTTAATTTTGTATAAGAGCCTTTGACCCCTCAAAAATAAATGCTATGAAATTAGTTAGCATTGAGTACCAAACATTGCATTTGTGTCTTACAARAAAAAATACAGAGTAGGCAACACCACATTTTCATCAATTAGACAAGTACTAGTGAATGTGTAGGTTTCAACACCAAAATTGACATGACTTAGGGGMGTRGTTATCATGMCAACTTGAATTCAAAGGGCCTTGATTTTTCACAGTTTTTTTTATAGTATCAAAATCATCAAAATTTAATCAATCAATTATTCRAAGTTGAGTATAGTTTGATAGTGGMGATTGACATACTAGAAAYGTCATCGCCAAGGAATTTTTRGGTACAAAATACAATTCCTTGAGAAATTTTGAAGTACTTATACYTTGTAGTGAAATTTCAAATTAATTGAAGTTTGGTTGGTAATATTTACCAAATTATTTGTACTTAGTACCTTGGAAAATAATAAAAATTACGAAATATAATTTATTAAAAATTTATAGAGATTTTTCACATTGAGAAGTAACACATGATTTTATGTAACAATTTCATTTGTGTCGAATTAAGTGAACCATAGCTTGAGAATTGTATTGAAGCACATAACGTGCCTCATCCATGACTCTTTTTTTCACTGTCTCCTCGAGAAATTTGGCCGTGGCCAGACATATCTTGAGCTCCGTCTTGCGTGCACCCCTAAGTGTCTTTGGCTCGGCCCGGCCAAATACCCAGTTTGCGCCTTTGGCGGGGCACCTGTGGGGATGCGCTAAGGTACTGAAACCTGGAGTGTTCTCCGAAAGTTCTGGAGTCTTCGGATCCGGGTTCACTTGCCAGTAGCAAGGTCGAACTGGAATCCTTAGCTCCGATTTTCTCGACACCGAATCCGCGCATCAACAATCCGTGTCTGCTGTTGCTGTGGCAGCTCAGGTCCAAATGTTCGTGCAAATTTGACGGAGTGCGGTGAAGCTTGGTGTCGGTGGAAGCTCATCAGCTGCCTCTGGTCAGTTCCTAGGTTTTGCTTGCTTGAAGAAGTCGTGGTATTCTTCCTTTTGTGTGGTTCATCAAGGTTTTGGTCTGCATWYTTGTCTTTGTTTTTGGATCGGAATTTGATTGCACCAATTAGGGTTTTGCACTATTGGTGGCATTCGAATCTCTTCTCGTTATCTTTGAGATTCAAATTTAGAGTGAGCTTGAKGGTGTGGGARTTTGTTTCGTAGAATATTGAGCCGATTAGAGACTGTTAGAAGTGTTTTCTCTCAAGAATTGGAAAATTCGTAAGTGCTTGAGAGAACAGTCTTGTGTATATTTAGGGTGGGCAAGTACTGAAGACTTTAAGTTGACCTAGTTGTTTCTTTAGCCGAAACTTCAATCGGGTGTTAAGTTCTCAATTTTGGAAATTTGGAGGTGGGTAGAGGCTCTTGAGATTGAGATTGATACTCTTTGCGAGTTTTTTTAATTTGATATGTGATTCAATGGTGGAGTGAGAGATCGCTCAAAACCTCAGGATCGCATCATTCTGAGTTTTGGTTCGCTGCACTTTTGGTGATATTTTTCGAAACTTTAGTCGTGGCGTCGCTTGATTCTTTGAAGCGGGAAAATTTTAGTTTCTGACCATTTTTAATGAATTTTGTAGGATCGTTGGCCTTTCAGTGAGCTATGGCCTGGCAACCGGGCCCTGGCTTCGATCAATATGGCGCGCAACCAGGAATGCAACCRGGGATGCAACCGGGAATGCCGCAAGCTCCAATGSGGCCAAGTAATCCATTAAATGACGTKTTTTATGGTGCYGGTCCAGGATTATTGGGAACTTACTTTGGGAACAGCAAAGATTATGTGCAGAGCAACGTAAGTCGTCTCTCGATTTTCCAGCTCCGAGTGCTTGAATGTTGCTGTTGTTCGTTTGGGATTTCTAGAAACTGAATTCTGAGTGGTTAGAAGATTTTCYAACGTCATTTTCATGTGATGACATGCATATATGTGGTAAACAGGTCAGCAGGTATTTGGCAACTCACGACATTCAGTATTATTTTCAAGTGACCGATCAATACATAAAGAACAAGCTCAAAGTGGTTCTCTGCCCTTTCCTTCATAAGGTTTTCACCCTCTCATTATAAAGCCTCCTYTCCATCACGACTATCTTTCTGCAATAAGTCCTCGAAAGGTTGATCTGAGTATGTTTTGGTACTTTTTGTTGAATCCAAGCTGACTATCTTGTCAATTCGTCTTTTACAGGGGCATTGGACCAGAATAGCAGAGCAAGTGGCAGGAGGTTTGAAATACAAGCCTCCTCGTCATGACATCAATGCCCCAGACCTCTACCTTCCTCTCATGGCTTTTGCAACGTACATCTTGCTATGTGCCTTTACGCTCGGGCAGGCGGGCAAGTATGTATCTTCGTATCTTTTCCACGTTGCCTTGATTTCTTGAAGGAAACATCATAAAGGTCCTTCCCCAGAAAATATGAACTGTTTCAGTGCTACTTCAATTGATCGATCGGTTGTTACTGAATTGACACTGTTGTAGTGCCATACTTACAAAAGATGAAATAGTGTTGCTCATATTTATGCATGCATCTTTGCTCCTTCATCTATAGACTTGTCCAGGCTTTACTTTGTTGACATTTAGCCTTTTATCCACTTCCTTCATATTCGTGCACATCTTCTCTTGCAGGTTTAAACCAGACGTCATGAGTGGACTAGTTACGAAAGCAACGGTGGGGTGGGCCGTGGAAACGATAATGTTGAAGTCACTCGGATGGGCTTTGGGAAGCAAAGATGCTCCAACGTTAGATATTTTAGCTTACGGGGGTTACTCTTTCATTGGAGTKTCTTTGGCTGTGTTTTCCAACTTGTTTTCGACTTATGCTTACTACTTGACATGGATCTATACAAGTCTCTGCATGGCGAGCTTTCTGGTGAGGACSATGAAACGTTTGCTGTTTGCTGAGGCAAGGAGGTATGATAGAGATTCAACTCGGCACCATTACCTGCTTTTGCTAATGGCTTTGGCCCAGTTCCCTTTGTTTTACTGGCTAGTACATGTGAGATAGGGTCCTTTGCAWACCAATACAAATTCTTCATAGAGATTAGGTGAATTACAATTTTGTTCGAGAGAAGACAGGACAACTACAGCAAATGGTGTTCCACCCAATTTAGATCTCAGTTTTGCCGTTGCCTCTCTTGGTTATTTATGGCGACTCCTTCATGCGTTTACCTACTTCAGGGTTCTTGTAGAGTTTCCATTCACGGACGTACAGTATGTATATGGTCACTTCTTTAATCCTGTCAGCAATCTTGCTAATACCTTTCGGATTTGCTCAAGTCCAGGGTTTTGACCTGGATATCAAACAGATCCTGGTTTTCACTTCCAATTATTTTTGCTGCATGCTTATTTGGTGGTTGATTAGATTTTGGGTTCTTTAGTTGGATTTTGCTKCATGCTGTTTTGGATTTTCAGGTATTTTTGCTGCATTCTGTTAGCATCCTTCTGAAACTTTGGATACTAAGAAAGGCTTAACAACATATCTCAAGTAAGCTTAAAGGTGTGTTTGCACTTGGTGGTAGGGATGATGTTTGCAATGCGAATCTTGTCTAGAAGGTATAAATTTGTTCCTAAGCTCCTCAGTAACAACACTCTTGAATACCAAGTTATTGCATTGTTGAATTGTAGTTTCTCATCTTCGCTAAGATGCCTTAAGCAACATCTTCTCTTGTTTTATTAACCCTTTAACGCCCAACAAAACTAGAAATGGCTTATGGTTGTTGATACAATACTATGCTTTGGGCCTTAATGGTATCTACTATTTACCTTTTTGTGTTGATAATGATTGTATAATAAGCTTATTGTTGTTTCTAGAGTATGGACAATTTTGAATAGATGGTTGGCTTGTTAATTCACTCATTTGTAGCCTATGGAGGCCTTGAATCCTTTTCAGTAATGCTGACACTACAATATTGGGATGTAGCAAATTTCCACCAATTGTCTACTAGTACTATCTACCAAAAACTCTTGTCTTACTTGACAAGACAAAAATCCTTTTCATTAATGCTTACACTATTGGAATGCGAGGTATATAGTATTTTATCAAAAATCATATACCAATTCATTGGGCATAAAAGGGTTGCCTAAGACAATACATCTAAAATTGACCTATAAACCTTTGTGGAATAGTGGAGATGCGATAATTTTTGCATATATATTAGCAAATGGGTATGAAGTGAAATACAATTGGTTGTGTAAATTTTGGAGGTACAAAGAATTAATAATAGGTTCTAAAGGTGAAGGTTAAAGTCAAAGACTAWAGATGAAACATAAGTAGATCGAAAGATATTTATAATATCAAAGTATACTTAAACCTCTTAACAAAGCCACCACTTCTACAATACCTTATATGGATGGGGGTTCCAATTGCAAGCATATTCTATTTAGTTGCACAAAGCATATGCTACCTTATGCCTTGTAGGTTTACCAATTCCAATAGACAAACACAACTCCTACATACTCAATGCACCATGCAAACCACATTTAAAAAAAGACAACTTTTAAGTAAACCCATTTATATCCAAAACCCTAGAAATGACTATCACCACCACAATGTTGTTCTCCTACTGTTCACAATTCTAGGCATTCTACTTGTTCAATTTCCATCCAAAAATGCGGGTACAAATTGTTCAATTTCCATCTARATATTAGGACCTACATTTCAAGTCAATTTAAGAGGTGACTTAGGTGAAAGCACCAAAAACCAACACTTCCATTGCCCACACTAGGTTCATGGTATAAATGATGAATTTTTTTGGTAAAAATGGTAGCCTACTCCAATGAAAACCAATCCAAGTTGTTTCATAGTATTCTAATACTCACAATATTCTATGAACTTTCAAAGTTAAGAGCATTTTARAGTCTTCTAATATTCACAATATTCTATGAATTTTCAAAGTTGGAAACATATAGGGTACCTATTCATGCCCCTATCCTACCTTTCAACAATGTTAAAGCATGAAATGCACAACTCCCATTGGATGCCACAAAGTATTATCACAAAGTATTATTCTTCAACTCCCATCGGTTAGTATGCTCTTGAAACCATGTGRCAATTTTGGGTGAAAGTGGACATTTAAGGCCAAACTATAGATGGCAGAATAGAAAAGGGTTGGCTTGGAGCCTCCTCCTTTCCGTTACTATGATTCATGCCCGGAGCACTCGCCACAAGAGGCAAGCTTGCAACAATTGGGATCTCTAGCATTGACTAAAACATCGGTTGGACCTCAGAGCAATCTGGACCAAAACAGGGAAGCTCATGAAATAGCTTCATGCATGCCAGTCAAGTGAGAATCGCGGACAATGTAACAATAATAAAATGTTTCAACCTCTTGTCAAGCATGAAACAAGAAAACAAAAAGAAATGAAAAGAACCTGTCATTGGCGTTCTTCTCAAACAAAAAGTAGCCCAGGTTCAAAATAACGCTCAGCTCGACGTTACAGCAGACGGCCGGGACCTCATCCAAGCCGTGTTGTTTCTGGTTCTATGGGCTCCCTTTTCGTCAATGAGCATTCTCAACCCTACTCTAAGCTCATCAACTCCTTCCTCCAAAACTGCACAGACAGGGAAAACAGGCATCTCGTCACCCACTCTCCTTCGAAGCTCCTCCAGTGCTAATTCCGTTCCAGGCTCGTCGATTTTGTTGGCCACAACGAGGGCTGGGCGAGTGGACAGGCCAGCGTCGTACTTATCCAGTTCAAACTTGAGCTCCTCTAATTGGTCCCATGGCAAAGGKCCTTTCTGGTCTCCTATACCGGCTGACAAGTCCACAACGTATGCAAGTGCTTTCGTTCGCTCAATGTGGCGTAAAAATGCATGGCCAAGCCCACGGTTTTGATGTGCCCCCTTTATCAGACCTGGGATATCTGCCACCGTCAGTGCAAAATGATCGTCATATTCTAACTTCCCAATGTTTGGTCTTAGAGTTGTGAAYGCATAATGCCCGACTACGGGCTTTGCTCGCGACATTGCACCCAACAAAGTACTCTTCCCAGCRTTTGGAGCRCCCACTAACCCAACATCAGCTATCGTTTTCAACTCCAGCACTAAAATAGCTTCCGATCCAGGTGAGCCATCCTCATGTTCCAGGCTGGGAAGTGATTTTGTTTTACCCACTCCTCTTGCAATGGATGCGTTCCCTCGGCCCCCTTCACCTCCGGTTCCCATTACAAGACTCTGTCCAGGCTTCACAAATTCAGTAACTGCATATTTAGTAATTGTGTTCCTGCTGCTAGGAATCACTTCAGTCGATTGATCGGCCTCATCTAAACCATCCTCCTCTTCCTCTTCTTCCTCACTATCTTCATCACCTGCCAACCATGTTATTTTAGCTTCAAATGTGGCATAGACAGACATACGAGCAATCTTCAAATTCTCATCAAGGAAWATGGAAATACTGAAAAGAGGATACAAAGCCAAAAATTCAGTATTAACCTCGACGTCCACTTTCATTGCGTTTGAAAAACAGGAGGGCCTGAAGTCACAACCCCTGTTTTCTCAGAGAGCTATAGATCTCCAAGATCTGACAGCCCTGATTTAGTCTATAGGGGAGGGGGTGCGTTCAAAAACAGTCTCGGGACTCTCRAACCTCSCGGYCCTCAACTGGTTAGGTAGTAYAGATAACACAGGTGCATTGCTGAAAACAACTGCAAGAAGTTGCAAGGAAAGGTCTTGTGATGGTCTTTGACCTTCTCTAGAGCAATGTAGCAGTTGATCCTCCTCCTCACCAACACTACTTTCATCGATAACCAAGTGCTCGTCATCAYCGGCAGGACTGCTCAGGGGTGCTTCAGCAACTGGTACCTTCCCTTGTCCACCGGGAGCTCCCATTCCATCACCGTGCTCGTCCTGGTGATCTTTGAAGTCCGACACCAATTGACTGGAATTTTTTGCCAGAAGTTTTGCCTTGGCGTTGTCCAGAAATAAGCTGTCTAACCATKCAGCTGATATCTCTGACGAATCTTCGTCGTTGGCTATGGCACCAGCAGCACCCTCTGCATGATCAGGGATTTTGGAGTGCTCCCACGTTGTATGATCGGGAGTAATAGGGGACTGCTCAAGCGAAGGAACCGAACCAGACACCAAGTGCACCACTGTACCAACGGGGACTTGCACTATCTGAGGTAAACAAGAAATAATCAATATCAGMCAGCATTCTTGATTATAAGTGGCAGGGTAACTTTGGAGAACACTGCAGCTAAGAGTAAACTATTTACAAAAAGTCATGCCAAATTAGAGAAAGTCAAAAGGAAATAAGAGCTTTAATATAATCTCACATGTGAGGCCAATGGCTCATTGGCTTGAAGAGACGAGCTCTCACATGTTCAAATTGAGCTTAACATTGAAARCACGTGTCAAGGATTCCTTTTCAAAGGATACTCCAGGACGGTTCTCCACAATGTCCTGATAATTAATMAGCAAACATTAACTCTGCTGTCAAGTACCTTGTCCAAACCTCTGCTGCCAACTCGACGCTTCGACGAACCTTGGCAACCTTTCTTGCCGTTCTGCGCATATCAGCAAATAATAATGATCAATGTAGGGCCCCATATGCCAGATCCTAGAAATGAGCATAAGTTACTTTTTCAGCTCAAAAATGAATAAGGAAAGCTAAAATCCTCGAAAACATTAACGGTAAATAGGAGGCATACAAGGTGATGTTGCAGGTTGCTGAAGTCCCATTCGGCGGCAGAACTGACAAGGATGACATCACCACCGCGTCCTCCATTCCCCCCTGCATTGGTAAACCATTAAAGCACGAGAAYCCAAGTCTAATTCCAAAACCTTAAAATCTTGAATGATGAGTACATATTGAATATGAGAATGTACATCACCTTAGCGAATATCACGTCAGGTCTTGYATTGGTTTTAGGATATCTACCCGAAAAGCTTTGAACCCTAATAACTTTCGCATACAGTATCCAAATACATTCTTCAGTCCGTTGACATCCACTTTCGATCGCAATCAAGAACCGATCAATAATAGACCATACACAATGCTCAATGCAAAATGTGTGCTCAATGCACAATGCACAATGCAAAAATCTACGTTTTCAAYGCATGACGAAGAGCGACAAAGAAGGAAATTCCATTAATGGTCCAGGGTACAGTAAATTCACCGTCTGCAATGCCATGGCGTGAATGGCGACTCTTGCGGAAGCTGGTGCAACCTGAGCCGCCAGGGCCACCCCGAACGCTCAGGCGGAAGCGATCCACCAGTTTGCGCTCCTGCAAAGGAGCACGTTTGGCAGAAGTAGCGAACAGGCGAGCGGCAACAAGCGAAGAGGTCGAGCGGAAGAAAGCGCCCACAGCCATGACTAACCTCCTCTACGAGATCCCGCTCTCAAGTTCTCCATCTGCAAATTCTTCATCATCCCGCATTCTTCACACTTTAGGTCTGAGTGTCGAATAAATTCTCACAGCAGATTACTATCGTAAYCRCTTCCCCAAATTTTRTGGAACGAAGAAATAATAGACAATTCAAAAGCTTTGCAAAATACTTCGACCTAWTTAGACCGTAATCACTTACTTTTGATCABTAGTTGGAATYTAACGTATGATGGTGAGTTCTCACCAAATCTGTCGTCGATTGCTGAGAGCAATAAGCCCTAATAATACTCGATAGAAGGCAGAATTCTTTCTAAACCGAAATTCGTCTACTGAGCACAGGAATCCAAAATTTGTGCGAGGTTTCACATAGCTGTTACACTAATATTGGACGGTATTCTGAAAGAATATTGCCCGTTTCCAGATGCTCCTCACAAACTCGCCGTGTACTCAAATCTCTCACCAGCTATCGAAAACTCACAAGTTCCGTCGTCTCCTGAAACCCTAAACCTAAATTCACACCAAGCAGACTGTTCCTCAACTGATCAAACCTCACCCAACATTTTCAAAAACCATCGCTCGCTTTACAGTTCCACCACCGACATCTCCTTAATCTGAACTCGTACTTCAACGCTAGAAAAATGAATTTCTTGAGGGGTTTAGGGTTTAAGGCTCAAGGCTTATGGTTTGAATTTTACAGTTTGTGAACATCTAACTCTGATCCAAGGCAGACGCTTCTAACACAGAGGTCTCTTGAAGCATACCCTCCCAAACTATTTCTAACTTTTAATCGATATGGAATTAGAAACTAAGAATATTTTATCATTAGAAGTGCATCAGACATCACTTAGATGATGTAAAAAGAAGTCAAATTTGGAAATTGGGGAATCCAAAAGAATTCCCCATTGTGAGTAAGTAAAAATGCAAGAGTTATAGAGAGCATAGTCGTGGTGCCATTTGAGTGATTTTCTTTTCTTGGACATAATTAACCTTGGCCTCTAAATTTTTTGTCTTTAAGCTAATTTTTAATGATTTTATTTTTGATCATCTAATATCCAAATCAAAATATCCTTGAGCCTGCTATGAGTGAGTTTTGGTGCACTTCCAATGACAATATTCTCCATTTCTAATTCCATATTAGTCAAAAGTTAGGAATGTTTTTGCTAGGCTAGTATGGTGGGTGCATTGAAGATGTACTTGTCTTGTACTTAGGTAGGCTCTTGTTACTCTATTTTAAATTTAGTATAATATTTTTAGTCAAGTGCTCATTTCAAAAATTGTCATGTATTTGGGTATGAATGTGAATTGAAAATGAATTGTTCATAAATCTCCTCGAACCACCTCTTCTTGCAAGATAATTAAATATGAACATGTCAAGTGAGATATTGAATTGGTTTGAACTCTCACTTAAATTTTGAAGCCTTAAAGTCATGTAATAAATTATTCATTTTTTAAATAAATGAATGATTTATCCTATTATAAGATAAACAAACCAATCACCTAAAGAAGGGGGAGATCTTGGTGAAAGGCAACACACATAAACAACCAACTATTCAAATTTGCCTATAGAAGGGTGGTTCATCAACCCCTAAAGGACCATCATGCATTTTTTGGCTACATAGCAATTTTGGGCAAGTACATATGATTGGAGATTTTCATATTTGTGGCTCAAATTTTAATAGAAGGTGGGGATGAAGAATATCTTTCATATGCACTAAGTTTCATGACATTTGAAAATATGAGTCAAAAGTTATGGCCTAATGTGTTATTTTTTCCGTAAAGGGTAGTTCGGGTAGATTAGAAAAAAATCACTTTTTTCAAAAACAAAAATTTAAAAATTGTTTTCTACGGTTGCATACACATGGAAAGCTTTGAATCATTTCATTTTTTTATCAATGAGTCAAATGTTATGAGGATTTTTTTGTTTGCGGGCAGTTATGGATTCTTTACTCTAAAATAAACTTTAAAGTTTTTCATCTTACTCAATTTTCAATGTTTTTGGAAAAAAATAAAAGCATAGGATATAGTTTGTTTTTTACAACATTGCAACCACTGAGATTGGCATTTTTCAATTCCATAATTAAATTCTTAACAATTTAGTATTTTGAATCATTTTCTACTATAATTGTCTACTTACTATTTTTTTCCTATATGTTGTACAATTGAAAATGATTTGAAATTTTTTAAGCATGTAGCCAACTTGTCTACCAAAAAGAATACAAAAGAAGTACCACCATTTTAGACATTTTTTTCACAGAAAAGTGAGCTTGTGAAGTGCAACTGCCCTATTTTTGTACGGCCACAAAAATGATTTCAGTGAATTCGAATACTTATATCTTGCAATCCACATGGTGAAAATTTTTGAAATTTTTACCACATGGTTTCAAGTTAGCTTACTAAAAGAGCCTATGGTTACATGTGTTAGAAAAAGTTCTTTTTCTAAAATTTAGTGCTTGTACTAAAAATGGCAGTTTTGGAGCATTCTTAGTGAAAGCATCGTCATGGAACTTTAGGGGTTAACTAAAATCTTCATGCCTTCGCTAATGCCAAAAAATAGCATTTGCATCCCGTCTATCGTCAATGAAGGCTTTTAAAGCATTTGACTTAGTATCATTTGTTTTGGCTAGTCTCCATGGTTGAAAGTGAGGCATTCTTTTCTAACCAACAAATTCAAATGATGAAACCATAAAAGAGTGTCTAGAGCGTGGCATTGTCCTTGAGCAATTGGGATTTTCTTTTGTTTGCTTGTTAGAATTTGGTGAAGTACAAAATAACTTGATATTCTACCTCATGCACTCAATGAATTCTTTGTATGTAGCACATACACATGAACATTGTCTTTTTTATTGACACCATTGTTTTTTCTTCTGGATATATGGTCCAAATGCATGGTGATATTTTTTATAAGAATAATGAAGCCTTTGGCATAATGGCACATACCATCAATTGTTGTTAACTTTGAATGTTTTTTAGATGTTTGAACTCTAAGTCCCATAGCAACTTCAAAATAACACCTTCCATCTGTCTCTAGATTTCACCCTACATTGAGGAAACCACTTTTGATTGGAATTTGATTCAATTCTAAGGTGGCATCAAGGATAATTGCAAGACAAACGTGTACTATTTTTTTTGTCACACTTTGCAAAAAAAATGGGTACTATACAACATAACAAAGTTGACAAGGATTTTCTGTAATCATCCATGAGGAGTTGAGGCAACTTAGAGTTTGGAGGACTTACAACCTTTCACAAAACCAATTAGTACTTAAATGGATGGTTTCATGATGGCCTTTCACAAGCAAATTTCTAATTTTTGGTGAAATAAAGACTTTTAAATACAATATCTCTCACCCCATCGATCAAAACATGACAAAACTTGCTTCGTGCACACATACTCTCTAAGAACTTTATGACGCCCCCCCCCCTGTTAGTCTAACAATATAAGAAAGCAAGTATGTACGTTACAAATCAATTTATTTTATTAATTGTATAAGGTAGGAGATCCACAAAGCACTTGGGCTCTAAAAGCGTCAACCTCTTCAAATATACACTATTTGTACTTGTAGCTTTTTCATTGTACCAACAATGTAGAAATAGTCTACATTCGAGGCCGAGATTTCAGGAGGTGGAGTCTTTTTGTAACCATTGCATTTCAAACTTCAAAATTTTATAATTAATTCCACAAAGATCCAAAAATATGAAACAACTTGGGATAGATGCCAATTTCATTTGCCTTTGACGGAAAATTTACCATCTTTCAAGTAGTTTAATCCGTAAATGACAATTAGGCCATTTTTTGGTCAATGAATGAAAGAGCATCTTCTTGAGTAGGACAAAAGTGCAACTACTCATCCTTGCAATTAAGGGTTGAAAATCTTAATCCTTGGAATTAAGGGTGGAAGATCTTGAGAAGATCTTCTAGAGTAGTTTGACTTCCAATGTGTGCTTTTAAATTTTTTTAAACCAATGATTCCCGTGACATCAAAATTAATGATTTTCACGGGCACGAGCTCTTGGATTAGTCCTTAAAGTCAAGGCTGATGCTTGACGTTTGACGGATGATACAAAATCTTTTTGTGAAGGTCAGAAGTGCAACCATTTCATCATTGGAATTTTGATTGAAAAAGGGAGATCTTCTACAATACTTTGACTTTGCAATAAGTGCTTTTGCATTTTTGTGAACTAATGATTCCTATTAGCACTTCTTTATGGTTTTTTGATAAATGCCATGATGGTGATCACTTAAAATTTGGTGAAGCATAATATTTCCTCATACATCCATATTTTGGACCAAAAAACAATTTTAAATCAAATTCATACACTTTTCATCCAAGTTTGGCAATCTCATCCATATTTTTATTAGAATTGAAAAATTTCTAGCAAAAAAAGATTACTTCAACTTGGCAAAAAAAAATGAACATATATTTAGAGATGGTGCAATTTGGCACAATGGTGCCAAAAAAAAGGATTGATTCCCACGGTATCAAAATGGATGATTTTCACCATCACCAATCCGTTCTTTAACCCTTAAATGATGCCAAGGCCATTTTTGATACCAATGCTTACATTTGAAATCTTTTAAACCAATGATTCTTATGGTATCACAATTCATGATTTTCATGGTGATCCGCTCAACATTTAATCCCTAAATGCCCAAGGCAACCAAATGTGGTGCCAACAAAACTTTGAAGTTGAAGAAAACCTAACTAAGTTTCTATTTTTAGTAGTTTGTATTTTTGGTAGATGCCTACTAAGGTCTAGCTTTAGCATCAAAAATCCAATCTAGAAAATAAATGACTATGATTTTTGTGCTATACTCAAGATTTAGTGCAATCGTACCCTGTGTAATCTTGACTTTTCCTAGTGTTGGGGGCTCTTGGGTTTGAGCCTCAAATACTCTAGATCTTAGAGACAAAATCTCATGATAAATTCTTTTAAGAAAAATGTAGAGTAGATTTTGAGAAGCTATAAAATGATTGGGTTTGTACATGCTGGGCCCTATAACCTCATATATTTTGATTGACTAACTTTTTATATTCGCCATGCAAAAAGTGGATTAAATTTTTTTTATAGTTTTGACAACCTCTTGGTTAAATATATTATAATCTTTCAACTCATAAGCAATATTTTTTTTTTCCAATGTATGGTAGGGTGACCTGTAATCAATCAAATAAGCTAATCTAGACATGATCTAAGATAGTGTTAGGCAAAGAAAATATTTTCAAAGGTGCATTGACAGAAATGATGGAAATTGCAAATTCTTTGATAATTTTATCTCTTGCAATGAAATTACTATGAATTTTGAAAGGCCGAAGTTGGGCTTGACCCATGAATAACATCTAGAGTCATCCAATTCCAACCATTCAAGAACTACTTTCCCACTCATTGCTTCCTACTTTCGTGCTCACTTATGTGTCATGAACTTATTGGTCCAAACCTTGAAAAAATCAAAAACATGCATAACAAGGAGAAAATGGAAATTTGTTCTAGCCTTGGTGAGAAATACAACACCCTATTGATTGGTGACTAGCCACCCGTTGGTAATGGGTTCCTTTGCAGTAATCTCTTACATGTCTAGTTTAGATTTGTATGGTTACAATTCAAGAAAATTGAGACAATTTATCAAAAAAAAATTTTTGTTCAACTTGTAGCAAATTTCTAGAAGCTGAAAACATATTAGGCATTTAGGGGTCATGGGTTAACCCTAAAGCACGCTGACGTCCAAAAAATGGACGATGAACAGATTGAACTGCACTTTCATCCTCCTAACTGCTTGGATAAAAGTTCTTCTAATTTGTAGAGAGGCTATATCAAATTGTTGTTCTATCTAAGGATTGGATTTGGTATTACTAGAGCACATATCTTTTTGAAATTACCAATGTGCAAGTATGTCAAGTGGTTGACCAGGCCAAAATTGCATTGCTCTTAGTTCAAAACTAAAATGAGGTCATAGATTTTAAGAACACAAATTTTTTTCAAAAATCACCATGTCAAGAGAATTTCATTTCAAATCCATTCCAACAAATTCTACTCCAAAAATGGTAATATTTTGCTTGTTATTGAATTTTGAAGGAATTTTGAAATTTCCCTTTCAAAATTTACAAAAAAATATTGGTGATAGCATTGGTGAATCTAACCATACAGATGGAATCTACAAATCTCAATCTACAACTTGTATTTGCATATTAATCCCAAATTATGCTTCCAAATAGCACTTTACAGTGATTTTTCTCTAGTAGTCAATTTTGGAGATGAATCAAGATGCTTTATGGTTAAGGGTTAACCCTTAAACGACGTCGAGGACATTTTGCGTTCGATGAATGGCAAAGAATGTTTCCTTGTAGGAAAGAAATGCAATCATTCATCCTCGGTATTAGGGGTGGAAAGGGGAGATATTTTCTAGTATTTTGACTTCCAATGAATATATTTAACTTTTTCAAAGAAGATGATGTCACATGATATCTAAATGCATGATTTCCACGGCCACCGGTCCGTCCTTCAAGGGTTAACCTCCCCAAATTAAAGTTTTAGCTCTTGTGGAGCTCCTCCCTTAGATATTTGGAGGGACGTCAGAATATGTGGCGAAATTCGTCAGGAACCCCCACTGAAAACACTGCCGGCCTGGACTACAGTCCAACGTTTATGCCCAAACGAATAAAAAGGAATAAGAAAATAAAAAGGAATAAGAAAATAAAAAGGAATAAGAAAATAAAAAATTGAGGAATTATAGAGTGACACGGACGCAAATCAGGTGCCCATCCATCCAGAAATAAATTTTGTAGCCAATAGTAAGGTCCCTAGTGTCAGAGTGTCAGTCAACACTGGATCAGAAATGCCAGAGAAGACAAGTTAGGGTTAGGGCTTCGAGCTCTATCACTCTCTCTCACTCTCAGTGCGCGAGGTCGGTTCCGATTGCGGAAACGCGTTCGTTTGAAGTCACAGGGAATTGAATCCCGAGCTTGACGATGGAGATTTTGSCATTCGGAGCTATTCAGCGCCAGCTGAGGTCGTGAACTGGTCCGAGAATTGGATTTTTGGACGGTTCCTTCGTTTGTTGGTTGGAGTCTGAAAATTTGGATTGATTCGTAATCGGAGGATGCGATTGAGAGCTTGCTTCCAATCTCGAATTTCGAGATACTTGGATTCCRTATTTGTGTTGAATCTGGTGCGAAATTTTATCTGGATTTGTAGTCGAAGTCTGATTGAGAGCGATCAAGAACAGGGTTCATAGAGTTTTCCGAATTGAATCCGTGCAGGTGTGATCGAGGAATTGAGTATGYGATAGCTCATTAGATGCTTCTAAATGAGGCAGTGAACCGATGTTCGAGTGGAATAGAATTACTCGAAGACTGTTTTATTTTATCAATTAGTTTATTCGACGGCAACATGTTATTGCCTTGTAAATTATTCGACAAGCCTGCCGTCAGGCGGAAAGTGTATKGTCGCCTCTGATTTATTAGGGCTTTGAAGAATTTTCATTCCAGCTGTCGATTTGAGCCAATTGTGGAAGTTTTTTCACTGACGAATTATGTTGGTAAAGTGGGATATTTACGCGAAAGCAATTGGTTAMGAAAGAGGATGAAGAGCTGTTGCGACGGGGAAGAAGCGATGTATGGCGATGGTCGTGGTTCGGAATCAGGCATCTCAATTGTAGTTTTTGGTTTTGTAGAGTTGGAAGCGTTTGGTTGATTAGGACAGTGCTAATTGGAGCAATTTTTTGTGAGATGATTCGACTGCGTACAAATGCAGTACTTATAGCAGAYCAACTGCCGTGGTTAGTGGAGAGATTATTCCGCCGTTGACGGAGCGGAGGCGTTGGAGCCACGATAAGATTGCATTGAAAATAATAGTGAAGAAGCAATGGCGGTCCAGGATGGGGGAGGGGAGGATCCAGGAGAGGCAATTAGAGCACGCTATTTAGCGAAATGTGTGCAGAAGAGCAGCGTGGTATTGCACGCTGTTTATGGGCACATTCGATGCTCTTCTACATTTGATGTTGTACTTGGCAAGGTAAGACAAATTGTTTACTATTTTTCTTGTTAAATTTRAAAATTCGAATTCTGTCTTTCTCTCGCGTTCCGGTTCTTTTGATCATTCGCTAATTCAGCACCAGGAGCGAGTAATCAAGAGAATTCAATTATGGGTTAGATTCTTCTGCGGGGCTAAATGAAAGGTCTTGTATGCCTTGTTCTGAACCAAAAGCATTCTGAGTGTGTTMTTTGTTTTGTCTCACTCCGTTTACGGTAGAATACTCTTCGTATGTTAACGGCATTGCTTTTCTTGTAATGCTCATTGAGAGAAAGGGACTAAGAGCAGCTCTTCAAATTAATATGAGTCGCTTTGGCTTTGTAAATTGTATTATTGGCAATGTCCTTCATGGGTGAGGCTGCCGCATGCAACTAAACAGCTCAGATTTGACGTTTATACCTCAAACTGAGACATCACATGAAGATCATCACGTCCAGGGTATTTCAGGCTGTGTTTGTAGTAGAAGAGGGAGTTTGTTTTGCTGTTGCATTCTTTGAATACAGGTAATGCTGAATCCTGTGTCGCTTAAATTTTTTCCCGACAGGAAACATCMCTGGAGCTTGTGGTCRTGAGCGAGGATGGGATTGTCCAGTCAGTTTGCGAGCAGCCAGTGTTCGGGACTATCAAAGATCTTCGGGTTCTGCCCTGGAACGAATCTTGTCGAAGTCCATTTCCACAGGTCTTTGAATCTCTGAATATCTACTTATTGTCATTAGCCTTTGTCGTCATCTGAGTTTCCATTTACTGTTCWTCAAGTGTAATGAGCAAGCAAGGGCGCATCTGCTCGTACAGCATATTGTCGATATTAGCAGTCCACAGATGTTGCCTTCCCAGCATTACATGTGTGGATTGTGCATCTAGCTTAATTTTAAATAGAGGCAATCTTATGTCAAAGTGGTCTTTGCCTGATCTCTGTGAAAACACTTGATGTCATTTCAATTCTGTKTCTGTTCTTGTTTGAGAAATTCAATGCAAATGTCTAAGTCTAGCATTGTCGAATGGGTTCATGCAGACACACGAGAAGGACTTGCTAGTGCTTCTTTCGGATTCGGGGAAGCTCTCTTTTTTAACTTTCAACATTGAGCTCCATAGGTATTTCTTTCTTTCTTTCTTTTTCCTTTTTTAGTCTGAAGCAGCACAATAGTCAGTTTAGGGACCTTTGTAATGTTCTTTTTTTTATATGACCAATCGACCTTGGATTATACAGAATATTCCGTGATCCTTTATCATGTCTAAGTCTTGATTTGTTGCTTCTTATGGTGCAGAACATTAGTTGTGACTTTGCTACGTACGTATCTTTATCACCTGTTAGCTTCAAACTAGAGAATTGCTATCATTTCTTAGAAGACTGAAGATGGACTATGTCGCTGTGGTTTTGGCAGATTTTTGGCTGTTGCCCATGTCCAGATTGCAGATTATGGAAACTCACGGCGAGAATTGGGAAGACTGCTGGCAATTGAGCCCAGGTGATTAACTTGACGGAAGTCATTTTTATCACGTAAATATTGTTCAAGAATCAGATAGTGCTCACATTTTCAGTGTACAGATTTTATGTTCACGGGAATGGTTACTCTTCAACTATCGAWAGTGGCTTAAATTGCATCATTTTTGCAACGTGCAGGGGTCGTGCAGTCGCTGTCGCTGCTTTTGAAGATAGAATTGCAATTTTTCCCACCTCCATAGCCGCTGGAAATAACATTGTTGATAAGGTTTTTTCGCTTGCCTTCCCTTTTCCCTTCTGTGAGAAAAGGTAGCATTGGAGAAAAGGTAGGTCTTTAAATATCTTTATTTTCTACTATCAGGATGAAGTGCTATGAGTGCTACGGTTCAGATGTGGCCTCTTATATACCGGTACTGCTGATGTGGTTCACAGAGAATGATTTATCCAAAAGAGCTGCTGAGCTCGACAGGATTATCGGAAGCAAGCACTAGCATAGTCGAAGAGAAATTTACAGGCTGGGGAACGGTCTGGAGTATGACGTTTGTTGGCATGCCAGACGACCACTYAACGTTAACAGCCAAGTCAGAGTCGCTTCTACTTCTTGTAGTTCTTGTTCACAGGAAAGGTGCTGCAAGCAATGAAATTTTTATCCTTACGTGCGATACCAAAGAGCGGATCATTCAGGTGAAGGCCCGGTACGACCCGTCTACAATAAGACCTTTCATGTCACCCCTTGGGATAAGCATTTTGGATGTTCCTGCAGCTCCTGGTTTCTTACTACTTTCTCGTCCAGGGGAACTACTTCTACTTGATCTAAGACGTCCCAGTAGTCCTTCATTAGCCGGTGTTTTTAGTTTTCAGAAAATTTTGGATGAAGAAGAAGGTAGCTTAAATAGCGTAGCAGCATCTGCGCTGCTTGAGCTTTTATCAAGTGGTCAAGATGGCAATTGTAAGAAAAGTCTAGCTCCCAAATGTGAACCTGCAGAAGTTATGGACTTGAMTTTTGACCCTTTATCTTTACCAACTATTACGGCGTGGAATTGGGAACCTTACGCTGAGGGTCATTCGAGGCTTGCGCTTGCTATGGATACAGGGGAGATACACTTGGCACGCTTGAGCTTCAAAAGTTCCGATGATGTACCTCGGATGGAAGTTCAACAGCGGCAGTATAAATGCTCTCCTTGCAATTTAGTTCTGTGGACGAAGGGAGATTTTCTTGCCGTATTTGTTGAAATGGGCGATGGACAGGTTCTCCAATGTACTGAAAATGGAAAAGTGACTTGCAAAAGCCTTATTCAAAATCTGGCTCCTATTCTTGATTTTGCACTTGCCGACTACCACAATGAGAAACAAGATCAGATGTTTGCATGCTCAGGGGCTGGTATTGAGGGCTCATTACGAGTGATACGAAACGGAATTAGTGTTGAGAAACTGCACACAACGTCTCCAATATACCAAGTGAGTATCTGCGCTTTTTGTGGTTTTCATGATTTTTTGGTCAAGTTAGTATTGATACCACTTGGACCAAAATTCTGACCTAGGTCCTTGATATAAAACTGATGTCAACTTCACTCTATAGTTATATACTCAAAGAAACTGTTTATTTCCTGTTCTCTTATTGCCATCAGGTGACCTGTTAAACTTATGTTTTGTCACAAGTTGTTGAATGCACATTTGTGACATGGTGAACTCTCAGGGTGTGACAGGAACATACACAATGCGGATGTGCCGCAAGAACCCATACCACGCTTTCTTTGTGATGTCCTTTGTTCAGGAAACTCGAGTACTTTCAGTTGGGCTCAATTTTGTGGACATCACAGAAGCTGTGGGATTTCAGCCTTGTGCGTCTACACTTGCTTGTGGGACAATTGAGGATTATCATGTGGTTCAAGTCTGCAGCAAAGAGGTTACTGTTTGTGTTCCCACTAAAGCTGCTCATCCAGCGGGCATAGATTCRCTTCTCCCTCTTTGTTCATCGTGGAAGCCTCCTCAGGGTCTTGTTGTAAGTTTGGGAGCAGTAGCTAACAAGACCATCATTCTGGCCTTATCCAAACCAGGGCTTATCGTGATGTTGGGCTCTCAGCAAGGTGAAAATGGAGCTCTGGAACTGTGCATACTACAGCAATGCGAATTAAAGGCAGAGTTATCTTGCATATCAATCCCCGACGAAGAGGACTGGACCTCCTCGCCTCTGCCACCGTCTATTGTTGGTCTCGTGGAAGGCACTCCCAAAAGTAGGAACCCATCAGGAGTAGAGGTGGGAAGGATCTGTGTCGTAGGGACTCATGAGCCATCAGTGGAAGTTCTTTCTATAGTTCCTGGTGMATGCTTGACTCCTCTGGCCGTGGGTCACATTTCTCTTGTAAGCTGTGTAGGGACAACCCTAAGCGGGTGTGTTCCTGAAAGTGTTAGACTTGCGCAGTTTGATGGGCTTTATATTCTTGCTGGGTTAAGGAATGGAATGCTTTTGCGTTACGAGTGGCCAGCTAGCTCTACTGCTGTGCTTCCAGGTTCCAAGTATCTGCTCCCGACTTTGGGTTCTGAAGGTGTGGGCATCACACAACTGGGTTTGAGTGCAGACAAAGATGTGGGGGAGGATTCTCCACCAGTCTCACTACATCTGGTTGCAGTGCGGAGAATAGGTGTTTCTCCTGTTTCTTTAATCTCTCTGCAAGCTTCGTTGAGTTCTGATATCGTAGCCCTCAGTGATCGACCTTGGTTACTGCAAACGGCAAGGCACAGCCAGCGCATCGCATATACCTCCATCTCTTTTCCACCCTCTACGCATGCCACGCCTGTGAACTCCGTTGATTGCCCCAATGGTATACTTTTTGTATCGGATTGCAGTTTACACTTGGTTAGTCCTCTACCCTTCTGCATCTGATGAAGTAACGCTTTGAACATCTACTAGTTTGATATATGTACGGATGTCTGGTACATTTAATCTGCTCAACTGTCCTAGCAAAGCTGCATGTGACTGGTGTTTCTCATTTTTCGTGGCCATGACTAGGGCTGTAATGAYTTTTGGTCACGCATATTTCAGGTGGAAATGGAGCACTTGAAGCGGCTGAACGTCCAGAAGTTACCTTTGGGTCGAACCCCACGCCGGGTCCTGTATCACTCAGTGTCCAAGACGTTGATTGTAATGCGAACAGACCCTGGACCCGATGGTATCTTGGTTTCTGATTTATGTTGTGTGGATCCGCTCAGTGGTGCCAGTCACTCTTGCTACACTCTCGATGCTGGAGAAGTCGCTCGTTCTATCCAGTTGTGGAAATATAGACAGGAACTACTTTTGCTGGTTGGAACCAGCCTCACCAGAGGTGGGGTTCTGTCTAGTGGTGAAGCAGTGAGGTATTTGCTCTGATTCCTAATTYCGCTTCTTTGATCTTGTTTAATMGAACTTCATTTCTMGTAGCAGCTTGTTTGTGGATCCTGTTTATGAATATTATTTTCTTGATTGATGYAGATMAGAATCTAATCATTTTTCTATGCTGCCATRTAGTTCAAAGGGTCGGTTGCTGGTWTTTCAGCTGGAATCAAAGAACTCAAGGACACATTCTCAGGTTGTTACAAGCTCTACGAATACGCCGACCTCATCCAACCAAACAACGCCAGGTTCTTCGGCAGCTGATCCTATGGTGCTTTCTGATTCATCCGTTTCAACCGACGAGAGTGATTTAGCTGATGGTGAAGTCTGGGAGTTGCGACTCAAAACTCATGTTGTTCTTCCTGGTGCTGTCCTAGCGTTGTGCTCATACTTAGGACAGTATGTACTTGCGTCTGCTGGCAATTGTGTAAGTGACATGATCCTACACAACCTCTGCCAATGGTTAGACTTGAATTGAGTGACATCATTTTGGCCGTTCGAGTCGTCTGCTTATGGTTGTACATTTTGCTCCGAGTGTAGAGGGGGAGAAGTAGTTGAAAATACTTATTTTGTGTTTTCGACTGTATAGCTTTTTCTTTTGCTGACTCATTTCTGTAATTCATGGTATTCTAAATTTTGTTTTGTGGGTCATCAGCTGTTTTGCTTAGGATTTCCATCTGACTCGCCACAGCGGCCTCGAAAATTTGCGATGGTGAAGACACGCTTCATGATTACCAGTATTGCAGTTCATCTCTCAAGGATTGCCGTTGGTGATTGCCGAGATGGGATATTATTTTATTCATATCAAGAGGTACTTTTAGCTTTTAACTTCTAGCTTCTAGTATAGTGCAAATGCCTAATTTTAGTTAAGAAATCCACTAAAAAAGCTTGGATTACTTTAGTCGGAGGAACGTATGTTAAGACTGGGGTGCTCATGGTTGATGTGCTCCTGGCTGAGTTCTTATTCCCTKTCATTAATTCGATTCTTTGTGATCCATTTACTGCCTTTAGGTCTCTCAGCAGCTGGAGCAGTTGTATTGTGATCCCATTCAACAGCTAGTCGCGGATTGTGTGCTCATGGATGTGGACACTGCTGCARTTACAGACCGCCGTGGGAACTTTTGCACATTGTCCAGTGTYWGTACTCCCGAAGGTGCTTCTTAATTTCTTCTCTGGTGATAYTTGTTGGTTATTCCAAACTTTGTGACGAGTTCTGCCACTCATTATAGATTCGGTTTCTGCAATGCGCCMTACAGTTTGGGTTACATTTTCCTCTGTTTGGCTGCTGTGCTTGTAGAAAGCGTGAGTCCAGAACGTAACCTATCTCTGACCTGCTGGTACCATGTTGGCGAGACATTGATGAGGATCCACAAGGTAAGACTACTTGAACTTCCATTTGATATGTGACTTTAGAAATATATAATTGTATTTATAATAATAATCATTTATCGACTTGCTCATAGTGCTGTACATGTCTCAGTTCCCTTTGCTAGTGGATTGATGCAAGCCAATCTACTGGTGTTCGTATCCTACGTTTGGTCCTRTATTTTGCCCTTTTGAGTAACTTCCAATGATATTGTCTTTRCCCCTATATGCTGGTCGCTTGTCGGAATTATGGTTTTGTGAGTTGCCAAGGATTTGGATTGACACCCATTGTTGCGGCAGGCCTCTTTTGCATATGAAAGTCCTACACAGGAGAGTTTGAAGAACTGTGGTAGCAATGATGCTGTGACTCACTCTACCCATTCCTCTGTGGTCGCCAGTTCGCTTCTGGGCAGTGTGTTCATATTCATCAAAGTCACTAGGTAACATAGAGCTTCACTCCTGGAACAATTTTCTGCGGTGAAGGTCTTTCGTTTGTTCCGCTTGTTTGAGCSAGTCTAGTTCCAACACCTTGAAGCTCAAATCAGAATGTGAGCATATCTGTTGTGTATGTTAATCCTTTCTAGGTTGTATGCACAGGGAGGAGTATGATCTATTGAAAGCCGTGCAATCACGGCTTGCATTCTATCCTCTAACTGCTCCGCTTTTGGGAAACAATCATGATGATTACCGCAGCCAAGGCTGCCCTGTAAGTTTCCCCTGACCATTCAAATTTCAGTGGTGCCTTTGATAACTTGTCTTTGAAGCTGTTCCCAGTCTCTGATTGTCGCATAAACGTGTGGACATACATTTGACTTATGTTGAAGCATTCTTTTGTTGCTACATTTTAAACATTGCTTTCAGTTATTTTATGATACATTCAGTTCTGTCTCATCCGGTTAGAGAACTACCACGTTCACGGGGTACTTGATAAGTTGCTTCACCAGTAAAGTTTTCGTGATTACTGACGTGCCTGCCATCTTGACTTGAATTGTAGGCTGGAGTCTGCGAAGTCCTGGATGGTGATATGCTGTGCCAGTTCCTTGAACTAACAAGCACTCAACAGGAGAATGTACTAACAGAACCTCAGGGTGTCGTTTCCCTTAGCGTTCCAAACCCAGGATCTTCTTTCCTTGAACGAAGCCTCCCTGTTGACCGTGTGTTGCGCTTGCTAGAGCGGGTGCACAACTCACTCGCCTGAGTTTCAAGCACTCTCGTGGGATAGGAACACCGGCATTATATGACGGAAACTGTAATGAAACAACGTAGTTTGTGTGCTCTGCAAGTAGTCAAATGTAAATCAGTTCACTGGGTTCTTAACCCAATCACAGTAAAAAAAATTGTATATGTCTAGAAACTGGAATTTAATCATGCTCTAGTTTTAATGCCTTCATACTTTAAAGACGGCAGAGTTGGAGTCTCTTGGTGAAAACTGCGATACGTGTGTAGAACACAGTGCATGTAACCAAGTTGTTTTCCAATTACATCAAGTTAAAGACCTACAGTATGCCTGTAGGTAGTCACATTCATGTGCGCTTATCAACCTCTGTATTTCACCTGTATATTTAGTTGAAACTAACAGGGTTTGAGTAGTTTCTGTAATAACCTTCATGGTCTCTCCCTTTGGCTAAATCTCATGTTGAGCAATTTGCATGATTCGATTTCCGTTTTGCTCCTTTCTTTACCTGCGCTGAGTGCGCTCCCTTTTCCCTCCTGGCAGGCACGTTTGAGACAAGCCTGTGTTGCTGTTCAGTCTTACTTTAACCCTGGAGTGCGCCGACGTCCAATTTTTGGACGATGAACAGATTGAAACTGCAGTTTCATTCATCGGGAACTAACACCCCATTACATTAGTACTAATGTTGTACACAATCCAACTTT
The DNA here is from genome assembly GCA_006891605.1 of Pleurozium schreberi. Classification (NCBI taxonomy): domain Eukaryota; kingdom Viridiplantae; phylum Streptophyta; class Bryopsida; order Hypnales; family Hylocomiaceae; genus Pleurozium; species Pleurozium schreberi. The sequence continues at coordinate 48,775 of VACF01001501.1, read as the reverse complement.
GAAAATGTACAGATGTAGTACAGCATCAGTACTAATACAATCTAATACATTGCCTCCCTTTGAAATACCATTACATTAGTACTAATGTTGTATTACAACAGTACATTTTCAAAGTTGGATTGTGAACCCATTAAAACAATATTGTTTTTTGATGGGGGGTACTTTTACGATGTTCTCCTGATTGCTTGGATGAAAGTTTTTCTAATTTGTAGAGATACTAAGGTAGGTAACTCAAAAGCGCCACTAAATTGAAAGTGCCATCTTCACAATTTGTACATCTCCAAATTCAATTATGTACCTATGTGGAAGAAACGCTTTTAGAATCAAACTTTGACCCTTCATAACTTTTGCATATTGTATCCAAATGTTGCATTCTTTGGTGCATTGGAACTTCCTTTCACTTGCCAGCAAGACAATATGAAAATCTGACCAGCCTTATAATAGTAACTAGGCAGAGTACCAATTTGTGGCACTTTGAGGATGCCTACCTTATATCAAGTTGTTGTTTTATCTAAGGGTTAGATTTGGTATTACTAAAGCACATAATTTTCTAAAAATTACCAATGTGCAAGTATGTCAAGTGGTTGACTAGGCCAAAATTGCATTGACTTTTGATCAAAATTGGATTTGCCAAAATGAGATCATAGATTTTAAGAACACAAAAATTTCAAAAAATCACCATGTCAAGAGAACCTCATTTCAAATCTATTGCAACAAATTCTACTCCAAAAATGGTAATATTATGCTTGTTATCGAATTTTGAAGGAATTTATAGAACTCCCTTGCAAAATTTATAAATAAATAAATTTTTGGTAGCATTGGTGAATTTAACCGTACAGATGGAATCTACAACTCTTAGTCTACAACTTTTATTTGTATATCAATTCCAATAGATGCTTCCAAATGATACTTTATAATGTTTTTTCTCAAATTATCAATTTTGGAGATGAATTATGAGGGCGCTTGAGAATTAACCCCTAAATTTTGGTGAGGCACCAAATTTTGGTGTCTCCAATATTTTGAAGTTAAATAAAACCTATACAAGTTGCTATTTTTAGTAGTTTATACTTTTGAAGGCTAGTTTTAGCATCATAAATCCGATTTTGTAAATGATTGATTGTGATTTTTCTATTTAGGTTTTGTGCAAGGGTGTCCATAGCAATCTCGACATTCCATAGTGTTTAGTGCTCTCAAAAATGGGCCTCAAATATAGTAGATCGATGTTGGAGAAAAAAATCACATTAGAAACTCATTTAAAAAATTGTAGAGTAGATTTTGAGAAAGTCATAAATTGATTGAGGCTATGCATGTTGGGCCCTTTAACCTCATATTTTTTTGATGACCAACTTTTTTGAGATTTGGCATGTGAAAAGGGGATTGAAAGACTTCAAATTGCTTTTGCAGTTTTAAAACCCTCGTGATCAAACACTATAATCTTTCAATTCATAAGTGATAATGTTATGTTTATTTTCCTACATGATCTCTAACATGTGTAGTTTGAATTTGTATGTTTGAATCATAATGTTTTGTTAAAATTTGTATTTTTTATGAATTCATCAAGCAGTATGCCCTCAAAATAGCAAATTGTTCATAAGTAGGGATCAAAGTGTGCCACAACAAAAATAAAATAAAATAAATTTTCTAATTTTTTTAATTCATAAATGTTTTGAAATTTAATAACTTGCACACTCGAGGTCCAAACTCCATGAAATAAAGCCCATGCAACCTTCTTTAGAGAGTGCTTTACGACGGTACCAAAAATACAACTAGAGGATGCATGGTCAAGAAAATCTCACTATAACAAAAAATAAAAATAAAAAATCTAATCTTAAGGTACTAGTAGTCCAATACTCTTTAAAGATTTTGGATAAATTTTGTGATTTCATCCATTATGAGAGGAGGGGATATGTCATAAAAAAAATTCTTTAAAAGGCAATAATACTATTGAGCAATAAATCACTCCAAAAGTACATTTGATATGGGTCATGAACATCCCCAAAGATTTCCATAATCAAACATTATTTGACCTATGTCCCAATCTATGAGTAGGTGTCTTTTACTATCCTTTGAAAAGACTATCCTTTGAAAAGATGGCATCCACCTTATTTTGTATTAGTTGCCCCCCCTTCCTTCTCTCCTTGGCCGTTGATTGTTTTCAAGAAAAATACTTACCTTGCTTATCACCATCGATTTCACAAAAAATCACAAGCCGTCAATCTTTTGAGATTTAATCTAAGTTGTCCGAATACAAATACAAATACAAATACTAAAATACAGAAATACAGATTACAAATATTGGATATAGATATGGATACATATATTAAACACATATAATTATGAATACTATGGGAATTGTCCCATATCATTTGTCAATACATTGGTTTCTCAAAATGATAAGAGGAAAGAAGAAGGTATGGAAATTTCAGCATTTCAAAATTTGAATTAATTTTGGGTCGGTGGGTATGAAATTTTAAAATGAATTTTTTTATGGGGAACGGTTAAATTTATAAATTATTTCTTAAATTTAAAATTCTTTTGAATGGATAGTTGATGTAGAACCTCTGCCTTACTATCCACTCACTATCCACTCAAAAGATGGCACACATCTCTTTTACTCACCTACACATCTTCAGGATTCAAATTTCCAATCCTAAATTCTAGATTTCAAAAGAAAAGAAAAGAAAACAACAAAATAATTATAATGCAATTAAAATTCCAAAAGTRAAACCATTTTTCACCAAAAATAGAAAAAATAGAATCCTCCACCAATCCTCCATTCTATTTAGTATTGCTTCTCAAATAGTATAACTCCTTCAAATATGAATAAACACATAGATTTTTAAATCATCAATAATTATAGATTGTACTTCACCCCACATATTGCAAACCTCACTATACACTATACACGTGATTCAACCCTAGAGTGCTCCAATGTCCATTTTTTGGATGATGAAGAAATTAAAACTAAAGTTTCTTCCTCCTAAAAGCTTGGATGAAAGTTTTTCTAATTTGTGGAGATAGAATGTCAAGTTGTTGTTCTATCTAAGGGTTGGATTTGGTGTTACTAGAGTACATATTTTTTCTAAAATTATCAATGTGCAACTATGTCAAGTGTTTGACCAAGCCAAAATTGCATTGACTTTAGTTCAAAACTGGATTTGTGAAATGAAATCATAGATTTTAAGAACACAAGAATTTCAAAAAATCACCATGAAAAGAATTTAAATAAAAGCCATTCCAACAAATTTTACTCCCAAATGATAATATTTTGCTTGTTACCGAATTTTGAAGGAATTTATAGATTTCCCTTTCAAAATTTATAAAAAAATAATTTTTGGTAGCATTGGTGAATCTAACCATACAAATGGAATCTACAACTTTTAGTCCACAACTTTTATTTGTATATCAATTCCAAAATATGCTTCCCAATAGCACTTTATAATGATTTTTCTCAAATTGTCAATTTGGGAGATAAATCAAGACATTTAGTGGTTAACATCATTCAAAGGAGAATAAAAAATTTGATCACTAAATAAGGTAAGCTAGTCATTTCCATCCCAAATGGAAACAAGCCCATTGTTGCCAAATTATATTAGAGGCTTACATTTCAAAACTTGAATATACACCACTACTATAACTCGCCCACAATGGACTTTCTCCTATTTGACCTAGAATGAGGTAGTTTACCTTAAAATGGATTCCTTAAATCCATAACATTGTTAACCTTCACTGAGGGGGGCCCTTTTGCTCCCTCAAAATCTGCTCCTCCTCCACAACCAATCATAGCATCTCCAATCTCACAACCCACGCACTCAAGACCAAACCAACTAGTGAAATTGTTTGTATTATAACTAAAATCCTCCCCCCGATATATAGCGGAGGATTATACCTTCACCTGGGAAGAGACATAATACCTGGTTAACCCTTGAAGGACGGCGCAGACGTTTTGCGTCCTTTGGATGACAAAAAAATCATCTGCTCAGTGGATACTCGCCAATTTCCATCCGTTCTTTTTGTGAAAGTGACCACACATAAGTCAATCATCATGGGAAGTCAAATTTAGTGTCTTTAATTGCTTCCATATTCTTAGATATCCCTAATAAAGATTTTTACATGAAAGTGTTTTATGCCACGTTGCCTTTTTGCGATTTTTGAATGAGTAGCATCAGATATTGGTTTGTACAATTTTTCCAAAGCTAAACATGTGCGTGAATAGTATTTTTCCCCTTGGTCAAGCACTACATATTGCACCCCGCCTCTCCCCGCGGTGATAGGTCAGTCATTTAAGGGTTAACAATGTTGTGTCATGGGAGCAACACGAAATGAAATTACCTCAACAGTGTGAACCACGCTAAATAGAATAAAGAGTGTGGTTAGCCTGCGCCACCACTGTATGAAACGTAACCGCCCAGAGGCCGCTTTCGAAGACTTTGCTCTCCTTCTCCTCAAGACTCCTCCTCAAGACTGCCCCCTCCCCAAGACCCCCCCTCAAGACTCCCTCTCAACACTTCAGATGCCGTGGTGAGCTCTCGCTTGCCACGCACTCTTCACAAGCTCTCTCCCAGATTTCCCATCTGGTCTCCCCTTCTGCAAAATTCGAGAAACATCCCCCAAACCACAAACAATCCTTGCGCGAGCGCCTTGAAAATTCTCTTCCCACTATATCTGGCTCGCCCCACTCAGGTGCATGCTCATCAATTCTCCCCTTCCGTTTCTCAACCCCTTTTCTCCTCACTTTCTCTCTCTTCAATTCAATTCAATTTCAATTCCCCAGTCCCCAATTTTCAAGTAAACATTTGGCGCAATTGAATTCTGGGGTAGCTGCCTATTTGGGGGCTGAATGAGGTTGCTTTYGAGCTGAATTCGAGAAGTTTTCAGGTGCAGTGATGGCCGCACAYGCATCGGTCGGAGTGGCTATTGCGGTCACTTCGATCTCGGCCTCGAGTTCGGGACGTGTGATTCCAGGGCATGTGAATTATGGGCTTGCAGTGGGCAATGGCCTCACCGGGGGTTTACGCACAAGTGCAGATGTGCCGATGTATGGAAGGCGTGGAAGGAGTCCGGGGAAGAGGAGTCACAGAATGCTGCAAGCAAGGGCGGATCTTAATGATAATCAGAAGAAGAGTTTGCAGCTCTATGGCAAGATTGAGAGGTCAGGCAGTTGCATATCCGAGAATGGTTAAGAAAGTCGCATTCCTTTTGTGTGCAGCTCTAGTCTTTTTAGGTTTAGAGCGAGAATTCAGACGTTTGTCCGTATAATGTGTCTGTCAAGTAATTCATAAAATTTTAGGGCAGGTTTGATCGACCACCGTAGCTGCACTATGGTTGGCAATGACTGAACTTATTTTTACAGTAGTTGGCCTTCGTACCAACCCTTTTATTCTTGAACTCAAGGTATAAAGGATTTGTGCCAATTCAAGAAAATTTCAGAGGATCAGGGCCTCTTGAATATCGTGATTATTCCCTTGAGTGAGCTGTGCTGTGTCAGGTCTTTTGAATAATTGTTTTTGGGAAAGATTTGTAGATTGTAGTGGTCACCKTCTAAGTCACTATACGGCCAGAAATGGATACTTCCACTTCCAGGTTAAGTCACTACAAGTAGAACCGCAAGCGATTGCATCCATGTCTACTGGACACGAAATGAATCATTTGGGAAGTTTTAGGAAGGTAGTAAATATGCCACTACATTTAGACTTGTTTATTATGACCCTTTCTAGGATGACATTTTGGAATATTTTGCACACTTGTGACAAATTCAAACTATTTCATTGCCAATGTTTGGGACCTAGGGAGTGGATTAAAGAGGTCAGGTTGTAGAAAGAAGGAACTATTTGCTTCATTTTCCGCAGTTGACATACCGTTTGTTTCTAGAACGTCTTTGTGAAAGGTAACCAATTGTTTTTGTTCCTTTACTCCATTGTCTCTTCTGCATTTTGCTCAATCTACCAACGTTGGATTTCATCATGTACTGTCTCTTGACGGCAGGGGCTACGTTATTATTGCAACACCGTACGCTAGTGGATTTGACCACCTAAGAATTGCGGATGAGGCTCAGTTCAAGTTCGACCGTTGTCTACGTGCTTTACTGGATGACTACAAATATCGACCTCTGGTGCAGTAACTCAGTCTTCTCTCTGTTCTATCATGCTTACTTTAATCCTTATATTTACAATGCTCATGCACTCTGCGTCAACCTCCATAGAGGTTTTAATATTTTGGTGGTGCTGCTTATAACAGGTGGAGAATATGCCTGTTTTTGGAGTGGGGCACTCACTTGGAGCATTGACCCATCTTCTTATAGGTGAGGTGCTTTGTTGTCTAGTCTTCGCTAGTGTCTATTCGCACGTGAATTTTTCCGTGTCGCTTCACAATTAACATGCCCCATTCTTGTGACTTTCATGGTATTCTTAATTGACTGAAGTCTTATTGTGTAGAAGACATGAATTACTTCTGCACTGGGCTTCACCTCTTCGAAAAAGTCAAACCAACTAGTCCGGTGACCTTGTTATTTTTCGTCATTTCGCTTGTTTGCTGTTATAAGGAAAAGAGGATTGTTGGTCGACGAGTACGTGCAAAGCCGTGACCGTGCTAATCAGCTTCTTTGTTTAGAATAGTTTCAAGGACAACTTTTTGTTTTTAAAATTGTGTCTTTGTCTTCGCAGGGGCTAGGTACGCGGTTCAACGGAAGGGCAATGTAATTATATCTTTCAACAACAGGGTAATCAACTCTTCCTTCTTTTTTTTTTTTCGTTCTCTATTAGAAACGTCGTGTGATGAAATCAGCATATATTCGTTCAATACTTTAAGATGTTCCGACTGGATGGTGAGAAAGTTTACTATAGGCAAGACCTCTCTGTACGAGATCCTTATGCTTTTTTCTCAAGAATTTTTGTGAGGAAAAAAGTAGACGTCAAACATCAGTGGTCTTCTGCACATGACACRCAGCGCACAAGGAGGTTGATTGCATGATAAAAAATCCGGTGAACAACGGGTTTCTCTTCTGGTTTGGGGACATATTGCACTTGCAGATGAACATCGAACACTTGCGAAGGTGGTCATCAGCTCTTAACCTGACTGTGTTCTTCTTTTCGTGCAGTCAGCAAGCGATGCAATACCCTTTTTATCGCCGATGGTAGCACCTATGACACAAAATATCGGCCCACTTTTGTCGCAGTTAACGTCATCACCAGCAGTTCGCCTTGGGGTCTGTAATTTCCTTGAACTTTCCTTTCGAGTATCGTTTTCTCATTTTGTAATTTAAGGATGCAAGAAGTTTGGCCATAGTTGGCTTTTCTATTTTAGAGGCTGAATGTACCCCAACAGATTCTTCATTCTCGTGGGCCTATGTCACTCTCACTCTTCTGTTATAGGCTTGTGTCACACTAATTTCCTGTAATGATGGTCTTTGGTCTATTGGGTGAGGTTTGCAGGCTGAAGTTGCGTTGAAAAGGCTGAAGGAGTTCGGGAACATAAGCCCGCCCATGTTCAAGCAGGTCATGCCATTCTTGGATCAGCTAGTCCCTCTCTACGAAGAGTTCGCAAATGGTAAAGATCAATTTACTCCTGCTCCTCCGGAGACCGACCGTCTGGTGAGTGCATATTTCTATGTCCAAGTTTTGAGGCAACCGTGTCACAAAACTCTTGTTGATTGTTCAGACGGAGGTTATCTCCCATAAACCTTCAGATCAAGTGATCCCTTTCGTCAACTTATCAGTAGTAGAGTTCTGGAAGTTTGAGATTCGATGAAACAGCTTAAATAAATTTATGTCCAATACCCTTCTTGAGCCTCCCGGCTCTCTAAGCTAATCTAGTSTATAAGCTTTTCTAGTTTTACTTGACTTCCCCATATGTTTCGTGTTGCATGTGCCATACCTATCTGGAATTTTGACGTGAGCTCTACTTTGCAGATTAAAGCATATTATGGCGTGAAGCGAAATCTACTKATCAAGTTCAAGGACGATACTATCGACGAGACGCCTCGCTTAGCACAGATCTTTGTCCAAAAATCAGCAGTGAGCACTTTTGTTGACCTCACATTGCGGGCTTTACCTGGAGACCATTCTCGCCCGTGTCTACAGGTGAGACGAATTCAGTCTAAATGCACCCTTAATATACAGAACTGCAGTTTTCAAAGTGTCGGAAGCTTATCTCCAATGCGTTACTCTCTTTACAGTCCCACTGTGGCACCCAAGGACCCAAATCATCATTCTGATTCTTCCAAATGTTTTATATAAGGCTTGCATGGTGGCTTGCTATTTTGACATCTAGAACGTGCCRAAGATCCAATAAAGCTCTATGAGAGAAGGCTTGATAAAATTCAAGTTCAGAAAGACGGTCAATCTTGGAACAATTATGTTAGAATGCGATGGTGATTCTGATTCTCGGAAGTAAAAAGGTGTAGGCTGACAACAGTTGATGAATGTTATGTAACGTAGGTGGGTTTTAGAGCACACTTCTATACTCCTAACTTACACTAGCTGTAGGTGGATAGGAGGGAAGTCACAAAATAATTTTAAAATGATGAAAAATCTTAGAAATTGATTATTTCTAAGGGACATAGGGCTAAGGTTTTTGCGAGATATATATTTGCAAAGTACGAGTTTGAGCACAAAGGTGTGTGACATATTTTGCTTTTGTGCAGGTTTTCCCTGAACTACCTGAAGAATTCACAAGTACTCTCAATCGAGGCACTGAGATGTTTTCAAGCATGGCAGCTGGCACTCCGTGGGTCGACCTTGCGAAAGGATTTGGTGTGAATCCTGTAGCGCAGCGGCGTCGAGCGGAAACAATTGCAAACATTGAGAGTTTAGTAGATGAAATCTCAGCTTGGATTGCTGCTTCACCCAAGGATACCGACCGAGCATTGCTGAAGGGGGATTTCACGAGCTGAGGCCACCGTAAGGGGACGAGTAATCAAGGAGGCCGAGCGCACTTACTGATCACTCGGCCAGCACTTCCTGCTGTAGAACACGCTTAACTTCTTCTGATGCCATTTAGATTGTGAATGAGGTAAGGTTTGTATACCAGGCATCCAAGCCGCCAATTCCAGGGGTATTGTATTCTGAAGTGTACATTTTTGTAGAAAGAAAAATYCTTCTTCAATTTCATGCTTTGTTGAGAACTGTCATATAATGCTGTGGTGAGTTTAGCACTATTGGTCATAGGAATAGAATTTGAGAAAGTTAAACACTACATTCAAATGGAAATACCTTATTTCAGTGTGATTCCTCTTGGCATAGACAGTCGGTTTTCGAATTCTTGGTATCGATTCTAGATCACTAAGCCAAAAGCAACAATCTAATGGTGCTTGTGTGGCATGATTCCAAAGGGAAAATTCCAAAAGGAAATCATATAGGCTTGGGAGCCATTACAGTGGTTAAGCTGTTTAGAGAGGCTATAAATTCATCACACCTAGATACTTCCACTGTAGAAAATTAAATTTTTTATCATTCAAGTTTAAACCCTAACCAAAACTAGATACTTCCACTATAGAAAATTAAATTTTTTATTATTCAAGTTTAAACCCTAACCAAAACTAGATACTTCCACTGTAGAAAATTAGTTTTTTATTATTCAAATTTAAACTCTAACCAAAACTAGTGGCTTTTGTTGGGAGATTTGATTTTTTCATTCAATTGATTTTTTGTGGGTCCATCATGAGGGGATTATAATATACTAAATTATATATAATTCGATTTCAAGTTGAATTGTTGAGATTTAAAGTAGAAGGGTCTCAACCTTGGCCCAGACTACTCTTAAACCATGAGTATTGCATCTATATCATACTTTTGTCCTACACAAAAACATGCTCTCTCATTCATCAACCCAAAAATGGTCTTGGTGTTGTCCATGCTTGACGTTAAAATGTGCATACCGAAGTAGGCTCCACCTACTTGGCTTGTCAAAATCCCCCACTTAGCCCACGGGACTCGGCCAAGCACGCGAGTGGCAAGCCCACCAAGGCCAGCGATGCCTCCGGTTTCGAGACCTTTCCGAAGTTGTCATAGGTACGTGACGGGTGCACATAATTATGCAATTATCATAATCTGCATCAAAAGTAGAGGATTCTCCTTTCTTTACTTCAAACATTTTAACATGTGTTGGAGTGTGATTTATGGAATATATATATATTTGGGTACAAGAGCCGAATCTGTTGAGATCAAGGTCTTATTACCGTGTATGAATTTCTTACGTAATCAATCAAAATGGGAGGTTTTGGACCGCTGTAAGTGACGGTGGACCACCCCACCGTCAGTTTGAGAATCAATGGTAACCCCAAGTTGAGCTTACACGTCTTGCTAATTGAAGGCCAACCAAGCGTATGAAAAGATGAGATGCTGTCGGTAACAGGGATCAGTATAGGAGACAGAATCAGGTCCCTAACAGTGTTAGTATCCTCTATCTTATGTCGAGTTTTAAWTTTAGTATGAAGCGGAGAGAGATCCGGTATTGTATTGACTGTTGGAATTTGTTTAATGAGACTTATGTTTGGGGCGTTGGCTGGCAGGAAAAGCATGGACAGTGTATTTTGTGACACCGGTACAGTTTGGAGTCTGTTTTGTGACCCTAATTGGAGTGGTCCTGACTGGAGGTTATGGCTGCAAAGTGAGAATCTTAACCTTAATTTTATTGGTGTAGAAACTGGCTCAGATTATGGGAAAATTGCCCACTGTTTTTCCTGTTCKTGCCTCCATGCATTCTTTTACTAGTTGAAGATATTTCGAATGCTAAGGTCAACGAATACAATTTGCGTCAGTCTAAGTATTTTAACATACGCAGGAGTGTGATTCTTGGGAGAKCTTTGAGTACAAGAGCCACAGCGTTTGAGATTATTTTTTTATCACTCTGCATGGATCTCTTAAAGTGGAATTTCAAAGTGGGAGGTTTTGAAACACTRGAAGTGACAGTAGGCAAGACCATTTCCATTCAAGGATCAGTGGCTTTACAGATTTAGCCAAGTCATGCTAAGAATTCCAAACAGCTGTATGGTAATACAGGCCAGCAAAGAAGTCGAGATMTGGCCCCTATTAGATTTAATATCCTCAACCGTGCAGACACCAGAAAGCGAGATTTTAATGCCGTTGTTTGCTTGTGAGTGCAGCTAATATATCAGGGTCTGGTTCCAGATGGCCCAATTCAGCTGTGGGTATTTGTTGCCGGTTTTGGTGCTGTGATGATGATTCTAGCGCAACTGCCGTCCTTTCATTCACTGCGATACATAAGTCTCGTTTCCCTCGTCTTGTGCTTGACATACAGTACTTGYGCRGTGGCCGGGTCCATTATTGCAGGTCTGGAACTTCTCAAAACAACCCCACTGCATTTGGAATTTGCCCAAAGTTATGAACTTAATGTTCAACGGATTTTTAGTGTGCTCCTATGTTCAATCAATTTCTCGTTCCATGCATAATGTACTTTCGTGAACTGACAATGTCTTTGCTCCTCTACAGGCTTTAACCCAAACGTCCCCCCCAAGCACTACAGCGTTGAAGGCAGCACAATTCACAAAACTTTTGGAGTCTTCACAGCTCTATCAGTTATGGCTGGTGTATATGGTGTGGCTCTCATTCCTGAAATACAGGTATATTTTCTTTCAGTGACAAAATGAGTGCCTAAATGATCCAAAGTGGTCACCTCCATACCTATAGGAGTTGATAAAAAATCATTTAAAAAGTTACTCATTAGCTTTAGAAAGTATTTTGAATCTCATTTTGGACTTCCACGACAGGCAACGCTGGCGCCCCCTGTAACAGGGAAGATGGAGAAGGGGATTGCATTGTGCTACTCAGTTGTGTTCGTCACCTTCTACCCTGTGGCCATCTCTGGCTACTGGGCATTCGGTAATCAAGCCCAAGGCAACATTTTCGACAACCTAGTTCCTGATGACGGTCCAGACCTCCTGCCACAATGGCTGGTGGGCATTGCAAGTATCGCCATCGTCGTACAACTCCTTGCCATTGGTTTGGTAAGTATCTGCAATGCCCTTGTGTCAAAACATGCGAGAAGCCAACAAAATAGTGACTTTTCTCATGAGAGACCTTGTGGGTAGCCTTTGAATAGGCCATAACCGGAGTAATTGTTTCTAATAACTACATATTTAGAATTAGTACTGAATTATGAAAGTTTACATCATCTGAAAGAGTTMGAGACTACCTAGTACGCTATTACTCTCCCATATGAGTAAAATTTTGAAACTCTACAACTTATCCTTACGATATCCAAATGATGCGTATTTTACCATGTTAGAATCCTCTAAAAAATGCGGATTAAGAATCATATTAACGTAAATCTATTCCATTCTAATACGAGAAACCACTCAGAACAGGTGAAACTGACAGGAATGGGTTTCCTACCTTAGGAACTGTTTGTTAAGTACAAGGATTTATTTAGGGTTTAGGGCGAAATTTTAGCTGTCTAACTCTCCACCAATGGATGATGGGTGCAGGTGTATGTCCAACCCATATATGAGGTTCTGGAAAGTAAAACCGCAGATGTCCGAGAAGGCAGATACAGTTTCCGAAACGTGGCCCCTCGTCTGGTGGTCCGATCTCTTTACTTGGCCATTGCCACGGTTCTGGCAGCCATGCTTCCTTTCTTTGGAGACATTGTTTCGCTGATAGGGGCGTTTGGATAYACGCCTCTGGACTTCGTTCTGCCTATGCTGTTCTACCAGCTGGTGTTTCAACCTTCCAGACGAACCAAGATTTTCTGGTTAAACTGGACCATCATTGTGGTGTTTTCCATCGTTGGGGTGGTGGGCTGCATCGCTTCGTTTCGGAGCATCATCATGAATGCAAAAACTTATCATCTGTTTGCAGACGTCTGAGATCCGCATGTATTCAACCACCTGAAGCTTACTTAGAAAAGAAAAAACCCTAGGAGCCAATCCAAGTGCAAGGATACCTCATGAAAAAATCTACAGCAACGGCCTTCATTTTATTGGGTTATTGGGAGATCAGGATGAGACTTCTTACCAAGGATGGTCTTCAACCAATTAGTCACCAAAGGTAAACAACTGTGCCCTATGATTTTTTGGATTGGCACTAGAAGAGAGAACATTTCGTCATTAGTAGGGTTCAGACCTTTGCAATGAAGTGCATCTTTAACCACAATTTCTGCTCCTGATATTGAAGAAATACTCTCGACTGGGCTTGATGTCTTCATTGTTGATTCACTTCAATGCAAAGGTCTGAATTCACCCTCTATTGGCAAAGGTCCGCCGATTCATCGTGGGGACAAAGTTAAGAAGGATGTAAATTGTTTGTTTACAGTAATTCCTCTGATTCATTCTAGTCGATTCTCTTTTTTCTTTTGAGTAATAGCTTCATGATATTTGGGAACTTATGTTTAATAGAATTAAAAGCTGCAGCTTTTATGTCGAACATCAGGGTGTAAGAATGTCATGTTTTCTCACATGTGTGGAGCTCTCTGTACTTGTATTAACCAGGCTCTTTGTATGCGATTTGTGGATTTCTTTGGGTTGCTGCTGACGTGAAAGGTGAACTCCCTCACAAGATAATTGCTCACGCAATTGTGTGGACAGCAAAAGAGGACCTCTCCTTATGCGAGTACACTTTGATCTCTATGATCATCCTGTCTTAAGTGACCAAAGTGCATCTGATTACAAAGGAGTTTTGTGGTGGGTGTTAACTAGGGCTTTCTTTTTTTGGCTTTTTGGTGCCAGATTGCACCAGAAAAAATAATTTGGCTAAAAACTGCCAAAAAAAATAATGTCAAAAAACTTGCATGAAATTGCCAAACAACATTGAAATTTAAAAAAATCTTAGATAAAATCACCAGATTGTGGATGAAAACCATATTATACATTCAATATGTGGATGAATGTTGTAATTTGGAGCAGCACTATAACATTTAAAATTGCCACTTTGGCACTTTATAAAAAATGACAAAAAAAAAAAAAAATGGTGTTAACTACTTAATGCCTCAACCCTTTTTAGAATTTTTGCACATTTTGTTTATATCTTTGTATAGAAATATTAGTTATAGGAATTTCGCAAAATTGGTCATTAAGGAAGGTTGCCTTCTCAAGATTCAAATATTACATTGGATGAATGGGAAGTTAGTTGTATTAAAGAGCGCTTGCAAATCTTTTGTTCATCATCTAGAAAATGGACGTTGGAGTCTTTAAGGGTTAACACTATAAGGACAAGTCCACTCACATAATCTTTCACTCAATTTATTGATATGCAACTCTATATCAATGAATTATTTTATGTTTTTGTTTTTGTTTTGAAACATATAGCCTTCAAGGAACTGCACCAAGATTGGTACAACATAACATCCAAGGCAATTTGACATATCCTAATATGATAGTTCTTTATATTCAAAATATATCTTATAAAATACAAAACATTATTATTATTTTCATAATATATTAATAGGTTTGCAATATGTTAATTAATACTTTTGGATTGTACACATAATTATAAAAAATTGGTAGATTATTTGAAGAAAATAGGATCTTTATTGGTAAGGCTCAAGTGTAAAACTCACATACAAGTAAATAAATCTTATCCAAACTTCTTAGCTCGTGAAAAATCTTATAACAAAGTAGTTGCAAGAATACTAACAACCTCAAGTACTACAAAGTGACAAACCCAAATAGTAGAGGTAGCCCTTTCTTATGTGACTTAGATGGAAGCTAGTTACGTCAAAGCTTTCCTTGATGTCCTTTAGTYGCCCATCATTCTAATACTTACTACACTAGGCCTTTTTGCATGCCTCAAATTGCTCTACATACTACTCTATTTTTTGAAGTTGCAAATGTAACAATTTCTTCCATACTAAATTTATACAAGGAATTAAGAGAATTTAAGCTACTTTTATAAATTAGAGCTAATATTATGGAGAAATGGAGAACTTTACAATCAAAGATAACATTTGGTTGTTGAATCTTTAGTTTCTAAATTTTTTGCCTCCTTAAATACATTGTAAGGAATTTATAAATCTTCATAATGTTATACATCCAAGGATTCTATGTACTGTATGTAGTATATATATATATATATATATTCACTCATTTAAAGATTGCATTATTATAATCTAACATTTTATTTTTTAGTTGTATTTTATTTTTGTTTTATGATGCATAAAAAATCATGCATAAAAATCATTAATTGGACCAAGTTTCTTTATGATCTATACCTTAAGTTATGCTATTTGCTTGTTTGTTATGGTGAGATCTCTTTACTAGAAGGAAAACATGTTTGCTTCAACCGGACCTATTAAAGAATAATTAAATGTCATGTACAACTACCCTACAATTGTAGCCTTTGTTATAAGTACCAAATCTTACGTGTATATTGTTGTAGTTGCAAAGTAATTGCAAAGTAATTGTAGAATGAAAAATAGGGTTACGGGAGTATAACAAATTTCCAAATTTAGAATGAATGTGATCTATTCACCATCTAATATTCATCACAATTGTCAATGTGGACATTGAGGAATCCACCATGTCAATCTCATTGACAATAAAACTAAATACAAATAGAATGCAATTGCAATTCAACTAGAAAGCAACTACAATTTGACTAAAAAATAACATCAATTGTACAATGATTGTGGTTTTCTCAATTATTGTCTTTTATCAATTGTCCCATATCGGTTGTTGAGATTATCATTAGGTTGGACATATAAGACTTGTGAGTTGTTGAATTGTTATGTAATGAATTTTTTAAATAAAATTCTAGGATTTTTACAACTTGTAGATTTCTATAGTCTATAGAAATTTGAAAATATTTAAAATCTAAGAGATTGTAAAACCTATAAAGTTATAATGTCTTCTAAGCAAATTTAATCTATTAAATATCAATATTTGAACTTTGAAATCTAAAAAAGAAAGATAGATTTTAGATTTTGAGATCTTCAAATCATCAAGATTTGAATTTCAAAGTCTACAAATCTATAAAGTCTATGTGGCAGTAAATGCCCTACAGGCAATGTGAGCCATTTTCATGGCTGACAATTTAGAACTAATCCAATTACGATAAGTTAAGCGAAAGTAGGAGTTAAGAAGGATTTGTTAACTCCTACTAGTAGTTCCCAAACCATGCATCTCATCGTCTTTTTCTTGATACCACCAAGAAAGCTCTTGGTGAGGAGGGGTGCACCGGGGTTTATTGTGTGGCATTCCAACTCAAGGAAGAAAAGATGTTGAAGTTTGAAATTTTTTTGAATTAGAAAATTAGGAAATTGTTTTTAGGTATTTTATGATTGTGGCAAAGGCACAAGATATATTAGTAACTATATTAAAGTAGTCGGTCATATTAAATTATGATTTCCTATAAAAGTACCCACAATTTGATTTTATTGAACATTAACATATGAAGGACCAAACTCTTTTTAGTGGGTATTTAGGAGTTTAGGTAGGTTTGTATGATATCAAATGTAATTTTCTTTTGAAAAATTGAATGTAGGAGAATGTAGTTTTCAATAAACATAATTTATACTCAATCAAATCATGGGACCAAAAATTATGTTATATGTGAATATCAATCATGATCAACAATGCTAGTGTGTGAGTATGAAAATGCAAGCATGTAAGCCTTGAATATACACATAAGTAGGTATCCTACAACCATTAAAGGTGCTTATCATATAAATACCTATAATATAAGTATAACTAAACTATAATTTTGAAGGTTTGTATAGTTTAGACTCCTATAACATAGATGTATAGTCTTCTAGGCTCATAGGCTCACGCTCATAGGCTCACATAGTAGCAACCCTCCTTCAAAGTGCTTGTAATCAATGCTAGAGTGCAAAGATATAATTTTTACCTATAATCTTCAATAATAAGGCCAATCACAAGGTTGTTTAACCCTTGAAGTCCCATTGTTCTTTTGGGGGACAAATTGGATTTTGGGTAGGTTCCTGTGACTTTGATTTTTTATGAAACTTTTTAAAACTTTTTCATAAGATAAAAAAACTAATTAGCTTTATGAAAATGTAATTTTTATTTTAATTGGTGCTTGGAAGCAAAAGTTGTACCACAAAAACCCGAGAACTGAACTCAACGGCCATCAAAAAAAGTTTTGCAAAAATTCAAAATTTAATTTTTTAATTTTTTTTCCTAAAACGATATATTTTTGTCTACATGTGAAGCTTTGATTCATTCTATTTGGACTAGTAATGAGAAAGTTATGGACAATCTTGTTTTTCGGGCAATCTAAGCACCTTCTTGAAAAAAAAACTTATTGGATTCATTTGTGAATGCAATTTTTACAATTTTTCAAAAAACATTGTTGGACAAGGTGAAGTTTACTTTCTAGAACAATCTCACCATTGGTATTATTGTGCTTCAATCCCATCTTAGAGCTATTCAAAGTTGAAAAAAAAAACTTTTTTTACATAGGAACGTTTTTTCATGACGTCATAGTCTCATAGAAGGCTTTTTTTTACATAAAAAGCTTTTTCATGACGTCATAGAAAGCTTTTTTTCCAATCTATACGGTCAAAAGTCATGAAATTTTTACCACGTGATCTAAGACAAGTGAAGTACAAGATCCTATGGTTATATTTTTTAAAGAGCCGTCTTTTGTTTTCTTGGGTGAATGCAACAAAAATGGCAGTTTCAGTGGATTTGACAAAAAAAAATGGCCTTGGGACTTTAGGGGTTAATTAATTTGTTCAAGAAAATCTTCCTAGGGTTTTAGACTAAATACATCCACTAATCATTCTAAGATTAATGTGCATAAAATTCAAAAATTAGATTTTTATTGCACTTCTCAGAGGCAAAGTTTGTCTTTCAAAAAATTTARAAAAAAATGTATATCTTATAACTTGTACATTCTACTCAACGTAATGGAGAATGGATTGAAAATGCATGGATAAAATTTAGTAAAATAACACTTGCATTCATATCTTAAATTTTTATAAATTGAAAAGTTGGTACATATTGAAAGAAATAACTAAATTGAAAATAATGTCCACAAGAAATTATAAATTGCAAATCCCAATTGTGAGAATGGTCCGTTTTTTCAAAACATACTCTTATGAATGCATTCACACAAGCACTACGATATCTATTTGTAATTTGATTTTTCTTGGACCAAAATGTAGATGCAAATAAAAGGTTTTGAAAATGATGATGTGAAATGATTGCCCTCTTGTTTACCCATTAAGCAAGTTGCCAACTAGATCTGAACCACATAACCAAAAAACAGAAAGTGGATTAAATCTATCAAGAATATAAACAATGGTTGATCACCTACGTTGTAGGTCTTGTGATTCTAAATATAACCTCAAAGAATACAGGTTCTTGCAAGAAGCCAAGTGAATTAAATGGTTGTTTTCTTTCACAWATTGACTACAAGGCAAACTAACTATAGTAAGTCGACAATGAATGTTTGTTCTTATAAATTGATTGCTACAAAATTTGTAGTTTTCATCTTTAGTTTGCACTAACCAACATCTAGTGTAAAAATGGTAGTTTTCGAGTTTTTTTTGGTGAAACATAGTCTTATATGACTTTGTGAATTCAACTCTTTTTTATGACCGGCACTACCTAAATTATGGGACAAATCTATTCATTGCACAATAATTGCTTGAAGTATTTTAAATATAATGAGTAAGTTTTGTCCAATCAATGATAAAGACAATATTCTTAGAAGTTTTTCAATCTTGACATGTGGATGATTTCAAATAACTACACCTAAATGCATTCAAACAATAAGCAACCAAGCATTGTTTCTATTATTAATCCATAAATKAATGAGAAGCCCTTATTAGAATTTTTCAATTTGAGAGCAAATCTTGTAAATTCAAAAAGTGGTTTTCAGTAGAAGGGTGATTGCAAGAAACACTTCACGTTTTTGTCTCAAAAACGCAGTTTTTGACCACAGTACTAGTAGTACTCAATTATACTACTAGAACTATGTGTCAGTGGCGCGCCTATCAGTGTACATTGTTGATTTTGGGCGCTTGTAGATCTACGCCGTTGATTTAATACCATACCGTACTATGTAGTACTATAGAGTGCTATGGAGTACTATAGAAACCACTGGGAGCAGAAAATAGCAGAAAAGGGGTATGTGGACCTTTTCATTAATAATAATTCAAAAAAAGTTTAAAAAAATTATTAAAATAAATTCATTTTGCTAGAGAAGATTCCGCTTGCATTGCACTAAAAAAGTCATGTAGGAAATTTTTTCCCTCTCCGTAGCCTTTGCGCAAAGGAAGGTCACTTTGACCCCATATATGCAATCCACATATTGCTATTTTCATAAAAACTCATCATGAGTCCTTTCAATGTTAATAGACCTCCAACATATCCAATTTGTGGCTTCTAATTCACATTTTTGGGTCAAAAATAGGACTAAAACCCTCCAAAGTGGCCAAGGTAGACACCCAATCGGGGGCAGATTAAAAATAGTAAACTAATTTTGAAAATTTTGAAAAAATTACACAATGTCTGCAACTACCACATGTACCTTCATTTCAAGTTTCATCCTAAATGGAAAAAAAATGCAAAAGTTATGAGAAAAATACCACCTGTCCAAGGGCAAGGGGACAAAAAAAAGGACAAGTGATTCTTGCAATCACCTAGAACATGTGTCGAGTTATCAACTTCTAGCACACTAGTTTTTTCCCAATTTAAATAAGTAGTTGAAGAATTTTGAGGTGAAATGTGTTTTTATAATCAACTCACACAATTTTAAAAAAAATTAACATTTTTTCTTATTCAACTATAAAATCGTATTGGGAAGCTAATGTGTTTTTCTATCTTAAGTTCTTAACCCTTGATCATCGAGAGTCTAAAAATAAGTATATCTAAAAGCAATCCATTGTATGTCAAGAATAGAAATTGTACACTTTAGGCATGAAGCTATAGGGATTAGTTCTAGAGAAGGATCACAATTGGATTGAGTCACCTTAAGCCCAATCAAATTTATACAACAACTAAAATCATTAAGATTTATAGAAACTATTAGATTGCAAAGAGTGATATTTTTAGAGTGTCATTTTTGTTTTTAACTTCCATACAYCATCCTACAAATCTTTACAATTTCACTTCTCTTCTAATGATAAAGTAGAGGAATTTGTAAAATARAATGTTTTCAATTAAAATAAAGAATGATTTTCCAATGGTCTCCATCCCTCACTAAATTATTTTTTTAAAAGTTTAACAAGAAGTCATTAGTAATAATTATAAAATATGATATGTAGTAAGTATGTGTAAGCTTTGACTAAACTAAGAGCAATTGGTTACAGTTTATTAAACCCTAAGTGCCAAATGAAATCTTGTGAATCCTTCAAGGATAGTTAGGATATTGAGTAGGATCTTGTACGTGCCTCACAGCCTCCACCAAAGAGGCGTTTACCCTAAGTGCCAAATGAAATCTTGTGAATCCTTCAAGGACAGTTGGGAAATTGAGTAGGATCTTGTACGTGCCTCACTCCCTCCACCCAAGAGGTGTTTGATCATTATAATCTTGTAAGTCTTACGGTAAACTTCCTTGATTTTCTCCGAGTTTGCCGTGCCTCACCTTCTTGCAATCTCAATGGCCACATCTCTTGCATCTTATTTTTTTAATTGGCAGAGACAATTTGAGTACCGTGGCTTGTTTTGGGAATTGCTTTTGGGATTTGTGCTGGGTGCTCAAGGGTTAAGAGAAAAACATATTAGCATTTGGAAAATTTAGTTTTCATTTTGATTGGTGCCGTCTAGAAGCAAAAGTTATGCTACACCAAAACCCAAAAGCGATTTATTAAGTAGCATGAAAAAACAATAAAACACGAAATTAAATTTTTTTTTTTAGACTATTTTTTTCTAGCGGGAAGAAAGTTTTAATTCATTCCATTTGGATTAGTGATTTCAAAGTTTTAGAGCTTCTTTGTTGTAGGCAAACATTACATCAACATATTGCATTCATTTTTGAACTCAATTGTCACAAACTTACTAAAAGAAAGGGGTTCCACAACTCCACAAGGTTCAATTTGCATGCTTGAAGATTTTTTCTTTAAACGCAAATATCCTACWATGTATTAATGTAAGAGGTTGAAATTCTTGGAGTTCTTTCAACTCATATGTGACATTTCGATACAATATACAAAAGTTATGAAGGGTCAAAGTTTGGTTCTAAAAGTGTTTCATTCACACAATTAGGTATGTAATTGATTATAGAGATGTACAAAATCTAAAGATGGCAGTTTTGCATCAAGGGTGATTTTGGAGGCGCCTACTGTACATGAGTTAATAAAGTAGGAAGTGAGAGACATTAGTAGAGAATAGGATAGCAATTTTTTCTTTAGACCTAATTCAGGATTATAAAAATGTTTTGGCACATCAATTAACTAGAACTGTTACATGTTTTTTCCATTTCCTTGCTTTAGACCCACTTCCTTTTATACTCCTAAAATTAATTTTTATAACATCAAGTCCGGAGAATTTTTTGGTTCATTGGGACACAATTTTATAAATATGTAATTTTAAAAACGAACACCAATAGCTTGTGCAAATTGACATTTGATTCTTTAGAACTAGGGTATGAAATTGTCAACTATTAATGTAATATCTTTGCAATATACGTTCAACACTCAAAAATATAAAGCTTACATATACTTATTTTCACCATAGACACTTATACCTCAATGTTAATTGTGGACATACACACTAGTAGGATGCAACATCCTATGAAAACCTAGTCGCAAATTTTGCTACACTAGTGGACACTATTTGAAAATCCATAATTTACTAGCTATTGATTACACACATTGTACATAATTAGAATGCATGACTATAAGAACCAATGAGAGACTTGTATCACTTTTTGATACAATTGGAGGCAATACTCTAAAAATCCATAACTTCCAAATGTGGATTAATGATCAAAAAACTGAAGTCCCTCTAGAGCATTAGTGGGAAATTAGGTAGGCTCATGTTCTTGGCGTGATTTTTTGAAATTTATATTTCAAAATATATTTCATAATTTAATATGTCTACATCAATAAAATTTATGCTACAAAAATTGAAATTAGTCAAGTTTGTTCAATCAAAAGATAAAAATAAAAATTCAAAATTAATTCATTGAATTTTTTTACTTTACAAAATACTTTTTTTGTTTKAAGTGAAAATCTTTGACTCATTCCATATGTACAAATGATAGAAAATCTGAAAGTATCTTGTTTTTTGGACATTTCAACTTTCAAGCATCTTGGTGAAAAAACAATATATTGATTTTGCTCTTCTATTCAATTTTCTCAAGTTTTCAAGAAAAAATGGTCCACAAGATTTGGTTCTCTAATCTAATCCTACTTCATAATTTCTCAAAGAATGAAGATTGAGTTTTTTTTGTCGATTTTTTTAAAGATTATGAACTCAATTTTTCAATATAAAAATTTAAAAAATCAATATGAGTAGAATAAAAAATTGAAGTTAAGGGGATTCAAAGTCTTATAGTCTTGAATAGCAATGTGCTAAAAGAATGGTCATCCTCACTTCAAATATTCATATCATCCAATTTATGAGGTCAAACTGCACAAAAATATTACCACTTCTTCTAATACAAGTTTAGTATAAGATCATATGATTCAATAAATAATTTTTTCTCACTATTTTCTTGCTTGAATGCAATACAAATGGTACTAATTCATAGTGATTTTTGAGAGAGAAAACAACCTTCGAACTTTAGGCAAAAGCTATAACCAAATTAGACCGCATCRCCACAACAACCCACAAAAATCAACGTATTCAAGTATTCAACGAGAGCCTATTGCAAATTTTTGGCACATCTAGAGGAAATACTTAGAAAAAACCCAATAACTCATTCATCYAGAGTTCTAAAAATGCCCGTATAGTCTCAAGGCCTTTTATCCATCAAAAAACACTAAAAATTGCCATTTCTATAACAAAAAGCATAACAAAATTAAATTTTTTTTTTGCACATTTAGAAATTTTCATCCTTAGGATCTTGTACTAAATTAGTGCAAGAATATGTGGAAGAAGTTTCAAGAACTTTGGTTGTGTAGATTGCAAGATATTTGCATTTTAAGTGAAGGAAACAAGTTTTTTTGCACCTTCCTCAACTATATTTGTTGGCTTTGAACCTTCTTCACTTCATATTTTTGCTCTATTCATTTCAAGTTTCTAATTTCCTATTTTGGAGAATTGAGTTGAGAGTCCACAGGAAAATACTTAAAAAATACACTTAATTTTCACTTATTAAAAAATTGTTTAGTAGAAGTAGGTTCAAAATAGAAAGGAAATACGAAATCCCTAATAGCTCTAAGATGGAATTGAAACACACTAATCGTAGAAGTGAGATTGTTCTAGCAAGACATCTTGAACTTGAGGAGCTTTGTTTTTTGAAAAATTAAAATAATTGAGTTCAAAATGAATCCTACAAGTTATTTTTTCAAGAAGATGCTCTAACTTTCCAAAAAATAAAATCGCCCATAACTTTTGCATAACAAATCCAAATTGAATGAATCAAATCCTTCTTATGTAGATAAAAACACAATCTAAGTATATAAAAAAAATTCTCAAATTTTTTTATTTTAAGTTTTTTAGTTGGAGAATGCGAGAGCGATGCCCACGAGAGTGAAGGAAGAGGCGACATGGCAGGAAGATCACACTGGAGTGGAGCACACCCGGCAACACGACTCGGACAGGCTGGAGAAGAAGCCATCGCTGGTGGAGGGAGGGTCAAGCGCATTGAATATGGAAATCGATGGCGATGATTTGGCTGGGAGCGACCAGGACTTGGCTTCGGCGGAAGCAGTGCATGGTTGTAGTGTCACGCCACAGGTCGACCATACTCTAGTTTACTTTGCCGTAGACTGGACTTGCTTGGGGATGCACATCTTTGGATCGGAAGTTGCTGGGGGAAGACTGGTGTCATAGCATTCCTGCTTCTTGGTCACGAGTAACGGAGAGRAWGKATTCCGGTGTTTWGAGAGGGTTTCGTTAWTAGAATGGAAGTTCTATGTCTGTTTCTTCCTTTTTGTTTTTCAATTTTCCTTATTTTCAAGAGGATTTCAATGCACTRCAAAGAGCATTACGTAAGGGAGAGAAACCATTCCGCAGTGTCTTGACTCTTGAGAGGGTTCCATTATTAGAATGCTAGTGCTTCATCTGTTCCTTTCCTGTTGGTATAATTGCAGTTGTCTCCATTTCAAGAGAATTTCRATGCACTACAAATAGAGTTAATTGGATACCTTGAGAGCAAGTAATGAATTCTTGAAGTGTTATTTAGGTTTGCAATCACAAGCCTACACTACCACTACAATTGTACGTAGCTTGAGATTGGACGTTCTGCTCGAGGTTGGACGTTACTGCTGGTGTACGTACAATCAAGTGAAAGCACTACCAATGTTCTGCATCTGCCATCACTAACGATTCCATAATATTTTTGTGTAATACTTGACGAGAGACTTTACATATCATGACAGGAGACACAGAATTTCGGAAAGCATGAAGATGATCACGMGCAATTCGTTTGTACAGCTTGTGGTCGCAGCGTGGCCATTGTTGAAGTGCGAGCACATCCAGTGCTACACGTGGGAGTCTGCCAGATGTGTTACGATTTCCTCTTCAGCAGTCCCTTCACCAAGGTACGTCCTCTCTGACCCCTAAACTCTATTTTTTGGTTGTACGCAATCATATTTTTCTTCACATTCAACGYTTCGCAGGACAATCCCCAAGACCCRTTTGAGCATGAGAACGAGTGCCGCTGGTGCGGCGATGGTGGCGAAGTGATTCTCTGCGACACTTGTCCCAAGGCGTTCTGCAAACCTTGCATCAAACGTAACTTTGGAGAAGAGAACCTCAACGCCATTGAATCTCCTACACGAGAGTGGAGCTGTTTCGTCTGCGATGATGAACATCTGCAGACACTGATCAGTGATTACAAGAACGTGAAGAATTTGGTGAAGACGATGAAAAGGAGCAGCCGACCTCAAAAGAGCAGGATGAGCAGGTTCATTTTCCGACTTGCACATGCATTATTCTACATTAATTCTAATGTTATAGAATTTTCTCGCATCTGAATTGTACTTTTTCGCAATATTCCTGGTCATCTTAGAATCAGTGTTCTTCGTCATGAAACACTGATTCTATAACATTCATAAATTAATTCTTATAAAACACTGATCATCATGAAACCATAAATTCTTTGTTCTTCACAGGTTAAGACTGTACCCGGAACTCGACTCTAACTTCTCCTTCCGTTGCTAATCTTCATCTCTAAGCTTTGTTGGGTGCTTTCTTTGTATGATAGGGAATCTATTTCACGAATGAGATCAAGAAGACCAAGAAGACGAACCGGCAACGAAACGGCATTAGCAAGCGAGACAATTGCAACCATAATCGCTCGCAAAAAGGTAAATAAATGTGTGGAAATTAAAGATTGAAGCTCTTTTGATTTCATTGTGATGGAGCATTTTGTGTAAAATTACGGGTCGCAGAAGTTGATGTAAGGTGCCTGAGTGGATTTGGCAGGAAAACTTGCGGCGCAGGTATCCAGAGACAAATTTCACGGGCTTTGAAAGACCAACGCTACATCGACGCCCACAACAGCACTTTCTGTTTACACAACAAAACAACACGAAACGTGAGCATGACACATCCGAAAGAGGCGACCCAATTCCTGARTTYCTGAATTTTCTGTAGAATKGCACTGGGTGTTTCCAAAATTAAAGTGGTATGTGCCCTATTCAAGCCCAAGTTTTTTTTTTTTCTAGCTCGTTAATTGTTTTTCTGTTAATCAGTCACTGGAAATTGCATCCCCATTTGAATGAAATCCCAKTCATTTGATTGAACCTCTGTATTGTCAGGTGCAGCAAAATTTTCCAAGAGCATGAAAGGCAACTTCATGGAAGATGTTCCTTTAAGCAAGATTCTAAGGAAGAATCTGAGTACTTATCAGTAAGCTACTACAAATTAAAAWTYSGG
>VACF01001501.1:0-22783 GCA_006891605.1 Pleurozium schreberi | reverse complement strand
CMAAWKKYCCYTTTTYTTTTTGTCKTGTGMAAGTTCCCTTMAGCTACCAGTGAGGTTCCTTTTAGAATTTGAGGAAYCAATCATTGCAACTGTAAACTGTWGTAATTTGKGTTGCCTGCAGAAGGARCTTACAGTGTACATTATATTTTTGGCTTGAAAKTTTGCATGATGATGTGRGTTCATGTAAGGTGAGTTATGATGCATTGTTTTTACTCGTGGCACTCGTGGTCTGTCTCTTTCAGTGTACCATATGTGATGTGTAGTACTTGGTGTCATTTTCATTGATGACCTTCCTCATGTTCAAGTGTAACACTCTTACAGGACAAATCACATCTGCTTTAACTTTTAGTAACTTATATATATTATAAATCTATGTGGCCTCTGAAATGATTCAGAAGCTAGAGTTTCACATCAGCAGTAACTTAACTTAACCCCTTAAGGATGTTCTGAAATGGCATACAGAAGCAAATTTCAGCGTATTTTGAGGGAAATTATGTACGATCACTCTTTGGTAACCCTAAATCAAGTCTTTTTGAGGTCGGATTTTTACACAACAACCGCTTGCAAGTTTGCTTCACCACTTTGAAATTATTAGTGATTTTGAGGATTAAGAGGGGCGGCAAAAAATTTGTGACTACAAATGGGTTCTGGATGCTCTACATACAAAGCGTATACTGGACCACACCGGAGAAGAAGGAAAAGTGAACATCTAATTTGTTGTTCACCTAGCTCACACACTTGGACTGACGCATCTGCACCAATTGCAAGTAACATATGTACCGAATGCAYCGATAGCCAAGCGAAATATGGCTCAAATGACTATGACAGTAGCCCATTCAAAAATATACTTTACTTATCGACATGAAAATCGACATGAAAAATTTTATACTAATTCATTTCAAAATTGAAAATATATGAGAACGGCAGATTATTGACACAAAAATCCAAAATCTAACTTTTTACAAATAAAAAGGGAGAAAATAAAAATTCTAGGATTCAGAAAAGAAATATTATTGTGATAATAATAAGTTAGACATATATATAATGTTATGAAAACCATATTTTAGAATGAATTATTAAATTATTGAGATTGCATTTCAATAGTTGAGATGAAAGTTATGAGGCTTTTTAGTTTGCGGGCAGTTATGGAATCCCTACAACAAAAAAAACTTTGAAGTCCTTTATTTTACTGAAATTTCAATATTTTTGAAATAGAACAATGCTATTGGATGTATATTGTTTATTGCAACAATTCAACCATTTTGATTGGATTTTTTTAATTTTATAACTAATTTATTAACAATTTAGTATTTAAAATCATCCTCTACTTCTTTCTACTTACTATTTTTTTCCTATGTGTTGTACAACTCCAAATGATCTGAAAATTTTCATGTATGTAGCCAACTTGCCCTAAATAACAAATCCAAAGAAGCACAACCATTTTGGACATTTTGTCATAATGATCTAACCTTGTGAAGTGCAGCTGCCCGGTTTTTTGCAGGGCCATAAATAGGCTTTTTCCCACTTCAAATGCTAATATCTTGCAATCTACATGGTGGAAATTCCTGAAATTTTTTCCACATATTCTCAAACTAGAGTACTACAAGATCCTACGGTTACATGTGTCAAAAAGTGATGTTTTTCAAAAATTTGGTACTTGTACTAGAAATGGCAATTTTGAAGCATTTTTGGTGAGAACATAGTCAAGGAACTTTAGGGGTTAATGGCTTGTAGAGTAACTTTCTTGGGGTAAGGCAACCTAATTGTAAAGGCAACTTAATTTCACTATTTAGTATAAGTTTCCCTACAGAGCCACTACAGAATGAGTGACTTGTCATTGCACTTTACTTTGTACTTTGGAACAAAGTATTTAAATTTCCTAGGATATTTGCTACATGCCACATTAATGGATGCAGCTTTGAAGAAATATTTGTATGATTGAATAATTAATTAATTAATATTAGGCAATTAATTAATGTATCTAAGGCCTTAATTTCAATCAATAAATATTCACTAAATTAAAAGAAACATAAAAGATATGTGTATTACAAATGATGATGTCATTGAAGTTTAAGGTATAACTTCCATTAATTAATTGAAGCATCAACGATTGATGAATTCATGTTGGGTTTTTTTTACCAATGGTACAACTTGCTTCTTTCAGGGTTTATTTTGTATGATTTGTTTAATCTCCTACAAATATGGGAGCAATTATTTTTTACAAACTTTCTACTATTATTAAATTCAAATTTCCAATATTGTTGTGATTCAATTTCAAGCTTGTAGGGGGCACAAAAAGCACATAGTGACCGATTTCTCATATCAACTCTTTTAGGCATTACAGAATTACTATGAAATGTCAAACAATGAAATTGAATAGGAATAGGATTTAGGGTTGACCACCCTAGGGATGCGTTTGATGTTGAAATTATAAGTCATCCAATGATGCATAGATTATGGCCATGCCTTGCAATAACACTATTTTTCAAAGTTAATGAAAAAAGAAGGGGGATCATTTGATTCGTCAACGCCTGTTGAGCTACATCTTTGACATCCTTTGCAATTCAATTCATTATACAGTTTTTTATACATCCTGACGAATTTTTGTTCTTTTTACTATGCATCAGTGGATAAGAGCAAGAACAAGTACCTATGATTTTGATTTTGATCTAAATCCATTCAGCTAAACAATGTTAGAGTCAATAAAATCCTAATGTTTCTTAAACGTTCACTTCTTGTACACATGTAATTCAATTAATTTCATTATAAAGCCTCCCTCCAAGAACCTGATTGCTAGAAATAATTAGAACAACATTCTTAATTGTAACATTCTACAGTACTAATATAATTGGGGCCAACTATGACTTCCACCTAACTAGATCTAGTTAGGGGGAAGTCGCGTTATAGTATTGTACTGAGGAAACTACCCAAAAATGATTGCGTCACATCTTTTGAACTACTAGATTCAGAAAATGTTAGAAACTATTATTTTCAATCTTTTTCTCAATTGTTCTTGCAACTTTTAATTTGAGGCTTGAAATTCAAAACAAATTTTTGGGGATGAAAGAGAGATTGATTTCCCCAACTCCAACTAGTTCAAATTTTTATGAAAAAAATTGATTTACTATGCCTAAATGAGGTTTGAATTATTACTTGTAACACAATTCCTGCATTTTACATATCCCACATGGTTTGTCTTGCCTACTACCGCTTCACTAGTATATAGGGCTTGTCATTTCTTCTCTTTACACACTCATTAAGGGGCTTTTAAAGCCATGCAATACATTTGCCAACTATGGTGTATGATGACTTGTGTATGATGTATTCATATTGTATAATGTATTGTTGTAGAATTTCAAATGCATTTATACGTGAATCTAGAATTTGTGTATTTGTCATTACATTCTTTTTTGCACACAATGCTGCAACCTGAAAAGACTAGCCATGTGGCTAATTGGATGTCCATGTCATATTTACAATGGGTCTACTGTAACTCCAAAATGACTTGCAAATGACTAGCCACGTGGCTGATTGTTGGGTCTACTGTAACTCCAAAATGACTGGCAAATGACTAACCACGTGGACGATTGGCTGTCCACATCACATTTACAATGGGTCTGCACTTTCCACATGGAAACTCTATAACCATTTCCTTAAGACAAACTTTCTTTATCACTTAGTTAACCACTGAATTTTTCATCCATTTGTACATCCAAGTACTAAATGGATGGTGATATAAAACCTGTAGTCATTCCCATAAAGGACTTGTCCACAATGACTACTTGAACCCAAAATCCGCAGAAGTCATATGTGTCTACAATGATTGAAAACGCAGTCATAAACGCAGTCATAGAATCCTGAAATTCTTGTAGTGGAATGTGGAAGAGCAAATAAATGTATGTGCTTCAAATTGAGCCCATTTTGATCCACTGTCTACAGTAGTTGAGATTCATACATACTGACAGGGTATGAAGCAGAACTAAGGTAAGGCAGCCCATTGCAGTTATTTCTTCCATAGTGGTCACCTATGAAGTGGCCCCATTGTGGTTTTTTTAGTTTTGTGAGATCTCGACCACAATCAATGTCTTACATGGTAGTGATGGAGTGATTAGTGACCACATAAGGCACTTCCAACTTTCCTGTGTGAAATTCATTACAAGAATTGACTTTTTAGGCATTCCATGTTAGAAAATATTGTGATTGCATTAGGTAGTGAGATGATCATGATGGATTTAGATTTTGTTGGCTATGGGGTGGTCTACAGACCCTGTTGGGCCATGGAAAACTAAACACTTCAAAAATTCCTAGCAAACTCATACTTTATCGAAAAAATATAATTTCAATTGCACTTGTTGTTTCTCACACGTGTTTTTAACTTGTTTTTAAGTGGGGAAAAAATTGAAAAATTTCAACAGTAGCTTGAGGCCAAACTCCAAATTCTGACCACAATGGGCTGTCTTACCTTAGTCTTTTGGGGTATGTCAACATGAAGGGCTGAAGTAGCAGACTTTTTTTGGGCTCACCAACATCAGGATTAGTAAAAACTGGAACTCGATGTGCATGTGTTCCACTGAGTCACAAAAAATTGTGAACTGAARGTGAAAATTATAAAAAGCAAATGATTGTTTTTTTCTTGCACAGTTTCCATCCCTTCACCAAATAATTTTTTTTTTTATTATCCAGGGAGCGGGCCTAGTGTCCTACACCAACATGACCACAACGGAGATGAGGTGGCTCCACCACAACGGATTGCCATGGTCACAAAGGAAGTCCATCTGCAGGAACCACCCCACGAGATGATCCCCATTCGTAATAAAAATCATCGGTAGCAATAACTGAACTTCCTTCAAAAGCCAAAGATGTGAAATACCGTCCAATAAGTCTTGCACCCCCTCTATGAAGTCCTTCAAACTTTTTCTTTGTAATTTCCTTTTAAGAATATCTTATCAAAACTATCCTATTAAATGTATTGCTTTATGGAATCTTAACCTCCATATGAAATTTTCAATGTCCAAAAATAGGAACTCCATTTTTGGTGAATCATTTTATTTGTTTTCATGGATTTACATTATAATTTATTGAACATGTATTTAGACTTGATTGCTCACGTATTTAAGAAACATCATTGTCCACATCTTTCATGTTACAAAAACTCACACTATGTACTAAGTAAAATTTTCCTCTATGTGACTTTAATGTGTTTTGCAATTTTCTTCCGTACACAATTAAGGCGAAGGAAGGTCATGAATTAAAAAACAATCAACAAATGTTGTCAAATAGGGTACCATTTGAAAGCTATAGTATTGTAGAAGCCTACCACAACATGAATTTTACATTTTGTCTTGCTCACTAGCACCTATTTTGCAATAAAGTGGTACATCCACTACCATCAAGTACTACCACCTTTAGCTACTATTACAACTTCCATTTGATTTGGCATTGTAGAAATTAACTTATAGATATGTTTTTTTAAATATATCTTCCCAAACCCAATTCACTATACTAATAATGATATTTAGTGTTATATTACTAATAGTGTTATTTGAACTTTTACCACACCAACTCTAAATTTCAAGTAGTTTGCATTTAGTGTTGTGTTCACCACCTTTTAATTCATGTATTTAGGTTTATATTTTTTTCATTGCAATTTGATAAAATGATATGTTAGACAAAATGTAATTTGCAAAATAATTTTATCCAATAGTTGACAAATAATGTCTATGTTGACATTCAGTGTTGTAACACTACACTAATGATGGTAAATAGTGTTACCCGTACTAACTATTTTAGAAATGCTATGAGTTTTTACTCTTCATGAATATTTTTATTGAGTGCATGGATCCTAGTAGTGCTATAGTTGGGAAAACTTTGTATTTGTAGTTGGTAAAAATATTCATTAAGCTTAAAAACTTATGGTTGTTTTAAACCATTGTTAGTGGTGTCCACATTTGGTCTTTGTTATGGATCTACATCTTTTTTGCAATTTCAGCGTTAACAGAGTGATCAAGGCAGCCTGGTCCTCCACGATTCACTCTGGCATGGCCATTAGACAGGAGTTTAGTTCTAGAATTCAGAACGTTCAGAAGCGGGCTGCTATTCAGACTGCTTTTGAAACTCTTTGGTCCCGGGTGTTTTATCACCCGGCCCTGGACTTAAACTTTGGCAATTTACTCTCCCTAGTGATCTGAACTTGTAATTGTTTTTGCTTTTTATGTGAAGGGGATCTGTGCCCCCGCCCAGTCGCTTGCGACTTTCACAGCAAGCCCTTGTTTTCTTGGACAGAGTTTTACAAAGAAGTAGATGGAGAGTATGTGTGAGAGAACAATGCCACCGTCCAGTACATCGTCTCGGTGCATCCTGCACTTTAATTTTCAATATGCAGTCTCTGCAAGTTGTTTTGCATCCAGCAGACTGAAGACGAAGCTGATAGTCTGCTCTTAGAGTTTTCAGGGAAGCTAATCTCCTTGAAAAAAATTTCAGTTAATTTTCATAGGAAGAAAAAAGATTTGGCATTTAACCCAAGTCGTTTCATATTTTTTGGACCCTCAAGGAATTAGTTACAAATTTTTGAAGTTGTAATGCAGTGGTCACTAAAAGCGACCACCACCTGAAATGTACATTGCTGGTACATTGAAGAAAGAAAACTATACCTCTGTATCATGATCGCTTTTTGGAACATGGGTGCTTTAAGAGCAGACGACCTTAAATGATACACCAAACACAACTTGAATACAGAGTGAAATAAAAATCTTAAAAAAAATCACCATAACTAGAATTTCAAATTTAGATTTAAGAAGTATAAATCTTGTGGAAATTATTGTTGTTATTCAATCTACACTTTATTCTAAATAGAATTTTCAATTTACGAGCGTTGTAAAATTTACGGGGAATAAAATCTTATTGAGAAACATTTACAAGTGTTGTAATAAATCCAACTCAATGTATACAAATGTTTTATATATCATGCCTTGCAACTTTAAAGAGAAAGCCGTCATTTAGATACTCTTCCAAGTACATTTTMTGATAGATCTCCATGATTTTGAATACATAAGGATATCTCTTGGTCCTTAGGGATTTAAGAAGATATGACCATCTCTAAACACTACTATACATAGTCATCTTATCCCCTACAATGTATTTTGTCCCCCACAATGCTAATTCAAGTTAGATTTTCTATTGTCTTGTCAAGAATCTTTCATAATAAAAACAAGTGATGATAAAATCTAGCCTAAAACTTCCATCGTTCACTAACGAACATCAGGTTAATCAATCCTATTGTTTTGAGTCAATTTTGAGGGTCTCAAAATATTGGATTTGTATTGTTCAGGAACCAAGACTATGGAGTTTGTGGATCCAATTTCACTAGCCAAACTTGTGTCCATAGCTGACGATCAACTTCCCCCCTTGATTTCTATGATCATTGATGGACTCCCGCCAATACAACAATCCAAGTATGTACATGAGGGCGAGAAACGCTTGCACAAATATGTCGAGCACTATCCGAGTGTCAGTTCCTTGAGCTCCTATTGTCGTCTAGGCCTTTCTGTAGCAAGCTACCTACATTCTGGAGTAATCAATGTTGATCGTCTTGTAGCAATTTCCATTCACTATGCATTACTGGTCATGGTGGATGATATCTTTTTTGACGCCCCAGATGAATTTTGTCTAGACCAGTATGGCATCAACCGTAGTACATGCAAAAGTCCTGAAAAAGTTCAAGAATATATCGACCACCTGAATGCGGTTTTCAGTCAACAAGTGCAGCCAAGCAATCCTGCTCCYTTGATTGAGACCATGATGTGGGAGTTAGGAAGGGACATGTTGGAGTTGTCCAACCKYGAGTGGTTTGGGWATTTTKYCGCATCTGTCGTGAAACACCACTCYGCAGGCGTTACTAGCCACAGAGACATTGTCCAAGGCAATAACCTATGCTTGCAAAACTTGGAAGCATACACCGTCATGCGAGCTAGAAATGTCGGTGGAGASTTTGTTCAGTTGATGGTAGAGTTTGCCAACGATTCCTACATTCCGGGTATATTGAGGAAGACTCCATACATGGAAAACATAATCATGGCAACTTCCATCCATATTGGATTTGTAAATGATGTCTTCTCATACCACAAGGAGAGCCAGCTAGAGCAAAACCCTCGCAATTTGATCACCGTGTTGATGGAATGTGAAGGGAAGCCTTTTGTCGAGACGGTGCATATGGCAATACACTTGACAAACACATATGCTCGTGCGATCATGGATTTGGAGGCTGAAGCTTGGGACTCCACTTTGCAAAAACACTTGCAAGACATCAAAGCTCTCATTGCTGGAAATTTTTACTTTAGTTTCATGGACAAGCGCTATCGACATCCGGATTCATTTTTTCCAGAGCTGAGAGACACAACCAGTAGTTGGAAAATTGTTCCTGATCCCAAAGGTTTGGAGCTCTAAGTTAGTTATTTTATCTTGTCACTATTACTGCCCAACTCAAAAGCTATGGAAATACATACATCCTAAGCTTATTGTCTTTAAGTAGGTGTAACTGGCTATGGCTCTTTTACGTGTGTATATGATAAATGTTTGAATAAAGAGCTTTGTTTGTTGTTAATCCACGTACTCCTCTTTCCATTTTTTGTTTGAAAAGTGAGTGAGCATTTCAAGATTATTTTGCTTTCTTCAGTACTTGATAACCTCAATTCCTATTAAACATCCTCATTCATTTGACTCGRGGGGGGCACTGGCGAAAATCGTAGAAACTACGTGCGATAAAAAATAGGGTCCAATACATTCCTTGTAGGTAAATTTTGTAAACAATGTACATGTAATATACAATGCTAAAAAATTGTAAAACACGGTTATAAGTAAAGTAGCATGCTATATATTATCAAATTTTACCTTTATTTAAAAAATACCATGTCTTTTAATCAATTTTATAAAATTTATATAGCCCCCTGTTAAATAGGTGATTATCACAGGTGTATGCCAAATATTACACTGAGTGCCCCCCCGAGTCATTTGAGAGCCTGTATACAAGTTACGCTTAGTACGGGCTCATTCGTGGAGCCTGCTTGTGAAACACAAAGTTACTTACACCCTCATTTTGTGCTTGTGCAATGCAGCCCATTGTATTTTGCATACTAAGAGGGCTCCAAATTTGAGTCACTTGGGGTGATTCCTGTATTGGACAAGAGGGTGCAACAATCTTACTAACTCCATAAATTGTGCCATTCCAAGAATTATTAAATAATATTGAACACAATCGGCATCTTTTGCCTTGCATAATTAACATTGAACTCTTCTGCAATCCCAATCAAGCATACCAAATGCCATTTCAACATACTAAAACTCCATATTATGTGAATTGTTACATTTCATATTCAGTATTTACATGATCATAATTGATTGAAAAAACCCGAGGCTTAATTTTTTTTATTCCCAATTCGAGTGCATAGAACATCCTCTTCCACACCTTTCACGTTGAAAGACACAGACCCCACAAAGTAACAAAATGAACTTTGATCCTTGAAGAGTTCAATGATCTTCAAGATATTATACAACTAAATTTTGTAAAATAGATATCCCTACATTTTTTATCTATTATATTGTTGTGATGATTGTAAGTCCTTGTGACTCCGGCTAGTTGCTAAAATTTGTCAAATTGGGCCACTCTACCATTCTATTCAAAATATCATCAAGTTTAATGCAAAAGTTTCTAAATCATTTAATTTAAAACTCAACAGAGGAATAAAAAAATTCATTACATGAAGGTTTTTTGTACTTGATTAAGATGAAATGATGACATCATAGAGACATAGACTATATAATAGTAAAACATGACACTATAACATTTATGAAACATAATTCTTATTTATTTTGAAGAAATCTAAAAAAGTTTAAGCTACATAATCACTAATAGTCCAAAATAAGCAATATTACTTTAAAATTGGCTCCTGATAGCTCAATTTGATCCAAATAAGCTTGTTTGTCAACCAAATTTGATCCAAAATAGATACATGTTGACGTTCCAACTCCACAAAATGTTTGAAGGGAAGTTGCAATTTACAAGGCCTTAAGCATGTATAGCCGTATAGGTATAGAATATAAAAGAAATCCAAGCAATTTTCATGCATATATCAATACATTTATGTTCAACCATGTACAATGCGTGTGGGAGAAAAAGTATTTGATACAAGCATTATTTAATTCAAAAAATACCATTGTCTCCTCAGAGGACGAAATGGATTTCAAGGAGGTTCTCTTCACCTCAATCTTTAGTGAAGCTTTATGAAATTTTTTCATAAGAGAGAAAAACTAATTAGCTTTGTTATAAAACCAATTTTTTTCAATTCGTGCCCAGAAACAAAAGTTATACCACAAAAAGCCCAAAACTGAACTAGGGGGGCAACAAAATTTTATTTGCAAAGAATCAAAATTAAATTTTTAATTTTATTTTTCTAAATGTAAAGCTTTGATTCATTCTATGTGGACTAGTAATGATAAAGTTATGAACAATCTTGTTTTTCAGGCAATCTAAGCATTTTCTTGAAAAATAACTTATCGGATTCATTTCCAATTTCCATTTAAAAATTAAGAAAAAAAGAATTTTTGGACAAGGTTAAGTTTACTTTGTAGAACAATTTCATTGTTGGGATTATTGTGTTTCAATCCCATCTTAGAGCTATTACTCACTTATTGGGATTATTGTGTTCCAATCTTGGACCTACTTCTACTGAACAATTTTTTTAAAGGATGGAAATCAAGTGCTTATTTTGTAAAAGAAAATTCTAGACTCTAAAGTCAGTTTTTTAACACAAGAAATTTTATGTTCAAATTCTTTAGTGGCAAAAACTTTCCATAAATGGCGCTCAATGTCATCTGAAATTGCAAACCGCAGTTCAAGAAAGTTTTTTTTCCAACTTTGAATGCTCAAATCTTCCAATGTATATGGTCAAACTTGATGAAATTTTTACCACATGATTTCACACAAGATAAGTACAAGATCCAAAGCTTAGATTCTTAAGAAAATATTTTTTATTTTTGTTTTCATGGATCAACGCAGCAGACATGGCAATTTTGAGTGTTTTTTTAACAATTCTCATGCAGCAAGTGTTTCCACTATGTGTTCGCATTGTGCTGGCAAAGGAGGTTCACATTGCAATAATAATGTTGAGCCGTATATTCACGAGGATATGCGCTAAAACCATTGATCCCACTACTATTGCTAATTTGAGGTCAGATGCGGTCCGTGCTAGCATTATGCATGCTTGAAAAGGAATTTCCTCCATCATTTATTGACATCAGGGTGATTGCAAGAAAAAAAACCCGGTTTTTGTAGCATTTGGCATAGTACTCATGTTTTTTTTGGGAGTACTATAAAATTAGAAAGACAATTTTAAAAAAATGTGAAAAATATATTTAATATATACAGCTATAAGAAGAAGGTACCCTATGAAGTAAAAGCTTAGGAAAATTCTCTGAGTAGGAGAACTAAAAAAGTGCAAAATTTCATGAAAATGGGTGTTTTACTGTTTTGGTGTTTTAATTTGTAGAAAATAGGAAATGTACTTAAAAAAAACAACTAAAAACTGGAAATTTGGGAGAAATTTATGATAAAGAGATTTCACCAAAACAATGATCTTAAAACCATCTTGAATGTTCAGAAGTGTGCACGCAAGAGAGCCCTGTTAGCACGCATGTAGACAACATAAAATAATGTTTTTTTAGATTCCCTTTGGCGGATGCATGCCCACCTAGTGTGGAATACACCACAAAAATTTCAGCTTTAGATCATTAATTTTGGGCACTCCCCAATACTAAAAGCCTCTAAACTGCAAAACGTGACAAATTAGCTAAATTGAAATTTAAATATAAAATGATTTTTTAAAATTACTAAAAAATGAGGAATCTAATTTCTATCAAGCAAAACATCTCCAATAAAATTTTCAAGTTAATTGGGCTCATACTTCAAAAGTTATAGTGGATGGAAACTCCGCAATTCAAATTGTGACACAAAATAGAATGAAATTTTCTCAGATTTTCTAAAATAGTTGAATAATTTTTCATATTTTTATACATGTTCCAATTTTTCCCTAATTAATTATAAAACTGACCTACGCGTAGGGTATTGCAATGCTGGAGCTGCTGCTCGCACTTCCCACTTTCCACATAGAGTAAAGGATAAGCATATTGTTGTTGTTCCTGTATTTTGAACGCATAGTGAGGTAGAGGTACCATGAGGCCTCATTATGCGTTCAAAATAATTTTAAGTTTTTCATACCTATCCCCCTTATTTCCCCCATCTTATAATTTTTAGAAACCACTTTGAGTGACAATCAACATGGGACAATTAATCCCATATCTCATATCTCATATCCCGTATTCAGTATCTGTATTTAGTATACATATTCAATATTGTACATATTCTATATCCKTATCTAGCATTATACATATTTTGCACTAGATGTATTCAGTATTCGTATACAGTATCGTATTCAGCATCTATATTGCATCCATATCTTGTATTCAGTATGTATTTGTATACGATACTATAGCCGTATCTAGTATTCATTTTGTATCCATATCCATATTTATATTTGGACAACTCAGATTAAATCTCACAAGATCAATGGTTTGTGATTTTTTGAGAAATCAACGGTGATTTCAAAGGAAAGCATTTCTTTTTTAAAACAATCAACAACTTGTACATTTTTTGAGAGAGGGAGGGGGGCAACAAATGCAAACCAGGGTGTACCTCTCTTTTGGAGGGATAGTAAAGAATAAGCGTATTCACTGTGAAATAGATCCTATTCAAGTATACTCGTAACAGAATTGACTATCAACTAAGTTACATTGACTTATCTTGTCAGTGCGTGTAACAGTGTAACACTAACAACAAGGTTGAAATATCTCTATATTGTTTTAATTTTCACAAAATAATTATTTTTGGTGATGACTATAATTTTGTAGGGACTCTAATTTTTGCACTCCCTCCCGATTAAACTTTATAATCTTTCAACTCATAAGTGATATTGTTATGTTTTCTTTCCAATGTAATCTGTAACATGTCTAGTTTTAGATTGAATTTGTACAGTTACAATTCAAAAAAATTGATACATATTATCAAAATGTTTTTTTTTTTTTTTTTGTTCAACTTGGAGAAAATTTCTAGAAGCTGAAAACAGGCCTCGGACATTTAGGGGTTAACCCCTAAAGGCCCAGGGTGTTTTCAGGCTACAAAACATCATTGCTTTTGAAGCATTGTAGGTCTAAATGTCACGAAGGTATAGAAATCAGATTTGTACAATCTTGTAGAGTATGTGTTGTAGATGAGGTGCATCAAGTTTGAAGTCATTTGACCATATAGATTGAAAGATTTTAATGTTTTACTGTTGAAAAAGGATGCTGAAATTTTCCTAGAAACACATTTGGAGGTCAAATGTGATTTCTTAACATACTCAAATGAAAAAACTTGTTGCAACTTGTTCCATGCCTAAAATCTCAACCAAAAATCTCAAATAACCTGCCATCACTCTGTTCTGTAAGTACACTACTAGCTTCAGAATTCCGGATGGGGTTGCAAGACTTATTGTAGGCCACTGTACAACAGTGTGCCGAGGAATCACAAATACGTCCATTCGTGGCCAACGAGGTCAAGGAAAATGAGAACAAAACAACCAGTGAGATCAAATACTTGGCAAGGTTGCGAAAGACGCYTTTACTCCTGGAATTTGTGTGTAACGAAGAAGCACTGTARAATACAACTACTACTAAGCCTACGCAAAATTGTCCTAGACTAAATCAATCCAAACGAGTTACCTCCGGTCAGTTTTACCAGTTCCTCGTTTGCCAGAAAACAAATGCTTTGGCTTTTTGTTGTAATGAACACGATCTGCCTCTCCCTTCCTAGCATCCAAATTCCTCTGCCTCACAGCRTTCTTACCTATCTGCATTGCCTTAACCTTCTGGGCACTGTCCTTGAATCCTTCACCTGCATCAATTCGAGTAGAATATTATTTAGGACAGATTGGTGGTATTGATCARAAAGATTCACCAGCACTTCGCAACTAATACGAATTGACGCCCACGTGCCCAAATTGCTTCCGGCAACTACATAATTCTAATAAAAATACGAAAAGCAAAAACTTTTCCAGAATATTCAAAAAATATGGGAACCCATACGAGGTTCAACATCCTGTGAAAGAAAACTATACCTGGAAGTGCTTCTTTATGTGGTCGAGATAATGAACGAGTTTTAGAACGAATTCTCTTCTGAGCTTGCTCGTCCAGTTCCATGTCATCGCCACCTGCCCCTTCAGACCTATCTCGCTTTCTGCTTCTTGTTCCAGCAGCAGACTTACTCCTCGCTCTATTCACCGCAGCATTAGGGTCCAAGCCCAAGCTTGAAAGATGTCTGCCCATCCGACTAGTATTGAATTGTCTCTCTACATCATGTCTCCTAGGCATCACAGGTTTATTATCAGCAGTTTTCTTTTTCGCCCTATGTTCAGCCAACATGAGCCTCTTCTTCCGTCGAATTGCAGCGAGAGCCTCYGCTTCCTCCGGTGTCAAGTCCTGTTCAAACAGAAACCAAAAGGATTTTCAGTGACACCTTCACGTTGACAAGGATCAAGATAGCACGCACAAAATCAGATTTAAAATAAGTAAATCCTTCAAAAACTGCAAACAAATTGACCTGGTCGCTCATGTCCTCGTCCTCCTCCATTCCCTCTGCTGCTGCAGCACGCTCATCCTCCTCCCTCTCCAATTCATCTAATCTTTGAAGAATGTCGGCATCAACAAAGTCAGCAATATTGTGCCCATCCATAATCTCAGGGACGATGTCATCCTTCCAATCGGGATCCARCAGCAAGTAATGCTTGTGCATGTTCGCAGAATACACTCCTGCCATACCACACATCCACACAAACACACACTCATCAGTCGTTGATGTCATACCTGAAATCCAAACGCATACTACCTCAAAAAAACACCAATGGATGCATTTGGCTTGCACAGAAATCACGACAAAACGGAGGTAAACACTATCAACATTTCTAACCAAGMAATAATTGTGAAACTGACGGACCTGCACCACCATTCTCATTCTCAAGATCTTTCTCCAGTTTCCTCTTGTTCTCAGCAGCCCTAGCGTCGAGAACGTGTTGAATAATGCATTGTTGTTTTGTAGACAGCGTGAGATTACAATTTACTCTGACACTTTAGTTTTGTGTGATTGTCTGCAGCCGGAGCGACCTCGTCTAGAATCTCCCCTTTTCGATGGTGGATTTGAGCTGCAATGACATTGCCAGCTAGCCTCAGAATGACACTGTCGATTTAGACTTTTGGAAGCTATGGCCATGGCCGCTCGCATGATGAGTTGCTGCAGCACGGCGCTTCTGTCCCGAGCCGTGGTCATCAGGCCTCATTGTATTCACCGTCATGTCGGTGTAGGGGTGTCTTTGTATGGAGCAGGGTTACCTAAAGAGAAGGCTCTTATACAGCAACACAGATTGATATGTTGTTCCAGCGCTAGCAGCCCTAAAAATGCGACTGAAGTGCAGATTCAGTTGTACAATACCATGAAGAGAAAGAAAGAGTTTTTTCGGCCCCTTGTGCCGGGGAAAGTGAGCATGTATGTGTGCGGCGTGACTTCTTACGACTATAGTCACATCGGCCACGCTCGAGTATACGTCGCCTTTGATGTCCTTTTCCGGTGAGAGAACAGGACTTTACCTCATCTGCTTCTGTTGCACGTGATTTGTAATTTGAATTTCAAATGAATTGTGGACTGGATCAGGTACTTGAAGAGCGTAGGCTTCGACGTGACTTATGTGCGAAACTTTACCGACATCGATGATAAGGTCGGCTTGTTTGTTATGTTTCTGCCTTACCCTATTCTTGATTTTTTCTGTCTTGATGTTGAGAAATAGCATTCTTCTGAGCAGGTTATTATGGAAAATCACCAGTGGGGAACCCCCTCATGGTGCCTGTTTCTTCCGGAAAACCTAGCGGCTCTAAACCCTGCTTATTGTGACACTATTGAAAGCAGTTTCTAACATAAACCCTGGCGGTTGTAATAGGGCTAGGTT
Source organism: Pleurozium schreberi (assembly GCA_006891605.1). Classification (NCBI taxonomy): domain Eukaryota; kingdom Viridiplantae; phylum Streptophyta; class Bryopsida; order Hypnales; family Hylocomiaceae; genus Pleurozium; species Pleurozium schreberi. The sequence continues at coordinate 6,704 of VACF01001501.1, read as the reverse complement.
TAGTAGAACAGSTCTAGGGGTGGATTTTAGTAGTGGATACCTTGATACTAGAATGTGAGTGTTTTRAATTCTTAACCTGGCTATGCAGATCATAAATAGGGCGAATGAGTTGGGAGAAGATCCTGTAGAACTGAGTCGAAGATTTTGTGAAGAGTTTCAAGTGGACATGGAACTGCTGAGGTGCCTGGCACCGAGTGTGGAGCCTCGTGTAACCGACCACATCCCGCAAATTATAAAAATGATATCCAAGGTTAGTTTGTAGTTTTGGGGCTTATATAGCCGATGAAGTGGATGGGATTTTGGAAATGCGGACACTAATTTCTGTAAATCCTGTATTGTAGATCATAGAAAATGGAAATGGGTATGTGATGGACGGAGKAGACGTGTACTTCGCAGTGGACACCTTTCCAACGTATGGATCCTTGTCAGGACGGAAGCAAGAGGAGAATCGGGCAGGAGAGCGTGTGACTGTCGACAATCGGAAGCTAAACCCTGCAGACTTCGCTCTTTGGAAGGTCAGCGCCCTTGCAAGTGGTGAGACRAACAGTCCTTTTTGTCAATTTTCTAATGGAATTGGGTATTAATTCTCAAGTTCTTATTTTCATTCAGGAACCGCCTATGTGATTAGGTTGGGAGTTTCAAAAGAAACTGTGGTCTTTGTTCATTTAACCTAAGTGCCCAAGTGGCCAAAGTGGATGTTTCCATATCTTTTGGAGTCGCAGTTAATCATTCAGAAAGCTTCAAGTTAAAGAAAKGTCTCAATCAATAGAAGGTATAATGYCTTACATTYATAYAGTARAACACTTTTTGAAAGTKACCWTAAACGCCTGTTGTTTTCCAAAGTGGATTTACTATTTTGATCTTGGACACTTAGGGGTTAATGATTCTTTTGGGTTCGATCTCTTCGTGTCCGGATTTGGTTACTGAAGATTGCTTGAATTATTGGTATGCAGAGYACAAAACCAGGAGAGCCAGCTTGGGACAGTCCTTGGGGTTCTGGACGCCCGGGCTGGCACATTGAATGCAGTGCAATGAGTGCGGAACATTTAGGTTATAAATTTGATATTCATGGTGGTGGAATGGATTTGATTTTTCCTCATCATGAGAACGAAATAGCCCAGAGTTGTGCTGCATGTGCGGAAAGTCGAATCAGCTATTGGTTGCACAACGGTTTCGTGACTGTGGATTCGGAGAAGATGTCGAAGTCACTGGGAAACTTCTTCACCATTCGGGAGGTATGTGTTACAATCAGTTTCAAAGTGATCCAAGAGATTTAGAGAGCCTATTCAAGCGTTAGAGCTTTCTCTGTTCCGACTCAAGGTGATGTTAGCGCTAATTTATTCCAAAAGACTCTGCATGTTTTCATGTCAAATTTCTTTCTTTTGCATCTTTAGGGCTCTGCACAATTTCTGTAACATTTGACCTTGAGATTAAGTTAAAAGTGTACGAATCCTTTCTCTGCTTTGGCATCCATTCCACGTATACAAACGTTCAGTATTACATCCAGTGTGCTTTAACATGGTATTTCAAGCTAGACGGTAGATGGCGGTCCTCCTTCTCTTTCCATATCTTTGATGTGCATCCTTGTGCAAAACCTGCTTAACAAGAATTTCTGCTTAATGTGCTCTTCTCAAAAGCTATATGCATTATTTGATAAATTCAGTGCAATCAAAACCTAATTCTAATAKTGCAAGTGGTGATYTTGGATGAAGGTGCTGGAGCTCTATCACCCTCTGGCATTGCGTTGGTTTTTGCTGGGCACCCACTATCGATCCCCTGTGAATTATTCCAAGCGGCAGCTGGAGGTGGCATCGGACCGCATATTTTACCTCTTTCAGGTGGAGTTTCCAGCATCTTTTTCTTAGGCAATGCTGAACTTTGAAACCAGTGCTTTCTTGGCGTTGTAATACATTGCAAACCCTCACCTTTCCAATTCTCTCCTTTCTTGGAAATCCTTTCCCCTTAAGTGCTCGGCTAATAATATAGCCACACATTGGAAGGTAATAGCCTCTTATAATACCTTCAAATAGGTTTCCATCATTCAATAATGTAGGGTATGGTTTTTAGTTTCCATTGGTACATTTTGTTACCTCCTTGAAGCTTCCTAAATGATCTATTTCCACTCCTCATCATATGGACGTGGCTGCTTTGGGCCATTTGGGCACTTAGGGGTTAAGATTGTTGACTTGTGTGGGGCTGTATTCTACCTTATGTGAGTTTGACTTGACAATGTGTTGTATGGATAGGCACTTGCGGATTGTGAACAGGTTTTAAGTGAGCAAGACAACAAAGAGGCTAGCGGTCACCCTTCCAAGGAAGCTACCGGGCTCGCGGAGACCTTCAAGGTCACTTTCAAGTCATCAATGGCCGATGATTTGCACACCCCTGTTGTCGTGGCAGCTTTTTCAGATCCCTTGAAGCTCATGAATAATCTCCTGCATACTCGCAAGGTATGAGCCTTCTGTTCCTCCTTTAGACACGTTTCTTCTTCAATGACACATAGTTAGAGTCCATGATCCTACAACATACATTACCTGTTTTAAAGGAGTTCCTAACACTGCAAGTTCACGGAAGAGGCAGGGTGTCCAAGATGCTCGTAACTTGTATACAGGCTCTCAAATGAATGAGGATGTTAAATGGGAATTGAGGTTATCAAGTACTGAAGAAAGCAAAATAATCTCAAAATGCTCACTCAGTTTTCAAACAAAAAGTGGAAAGAGGAGTATGTGGATTAACAACAAACAGAGCTCTTTATTCAAACATTTATCATATACACACATAAAAGTGCCATAGCCGGCTACACCTACTTACAGACAATAAGCTTACTAGTATGTATGTATTTTCCGTACCTTTTTGAGGTGGGCAGTAACAGTGACAAGATAAATTAACTAACTTAGAGCTCCAAACCTTCGGGACCAGGAACGATTTTCCAACTACTGGTTGTGTCTCTCAGCTCTGGAAAAAATGAATCCGGATGTCGATAGCGCTTGTCAATGAAACTAAAGTAAACATTTCCAGCAATGAGAGCTTTGATTTCTTGTAAGTGTTTTTGCAAAGTGGAGTCCCAAGCTTCAGCCTCCAAATCCATGATCGCACGAGCATATGTGTTTGTCAAGTCTATTGCCATATGCACGGCCTCGACAAAAGGCTTCCCTTCACATTCCATCAACACGGTGATCAAATTGCGAGGGTTTTGCTCTAGCTGGCTCTCCTTGTGGTATGAGACGACATCATTTACATATGCAAGATGGATGGAAGTTGCCGTGATTATGTTTTCCATGTATGGAGTCTTCCTCAATACACCCGGAATGTAGGAATCATTGGCAAACTCTACCATCAACTGAGCAAAGTCTCCACCGACATTTCCAGCTCGCATGACGGTATATGCTTCCAAGTCCTTGAAGCATAAGTTATGGCCTTGGACAATGTCTCTGTGGCTAGTAGCGCCTGCGGAGTGGTGTTTCACGACAGATGCGACAAAATACCCAAACCACTCGCGGTTGGACAACTCCAATATGTCCCTTCCTAACTCCCACATCATGGTCTCAATCAAGGGAGCAGGATTGCTTGGTTGCACTTGTTGACTGAAAACCGCATTCAAGTGGTCGATATATTCTTGAATTTTTTCGGGGCTTTCACATGTACTACGGGTGATGCCACACTGGTCTAGGCAAAATTCATCTGGGGCGTCGAAAAAGATATCATCCACCAAGAACAGTAATCCATAGTGAATGGAAATTGCTACAAGACGGTCAACACTTATGACTCCAGGGTGTAGGTAGCTTACTACAGAAAGCCCTACACGACAATAGGAGCTCAAGGAACAGACACTCGGATAGCACTCGACATATTTGTGCAAGCGTTTCTCGGCCTCATGTACATACTTGGACTGTTGTATTGGTGGCAATCCATCAATGATCATGGAAAGCAAAGAGGGAAGCTGATCATCAACTGTGGACGCAAATTCGGCTTGTAAATTTGGATCCACAAACTCCATAGTCTTGGTCCCTAAACAATACAAATCCAATATTTTGAGACCCTCAAAATTGACTCAAAACAACACGATTCATTAACCTCATGTTCGTTAGTGAAGGATGGACGTTTTAGGCTAGATTTTATCGTCACTTGTTTTTATTATGAAAGATTCTTGACAAGACAATAGAAAATCTAACATGAATTAGCATTGTGGGGGGCAAAATGCATTTTAGGGGATATGATGACTATGTATAGTAGTGTTTAGAGATGGTCATATCTTCTTAAACCCTTAAGGACTAGTGCATTACAACTTCAAAAATTTGTAACTAATTCCTTGAGGGTCCGAAAAATATGAAACGACTTGGGTTAAATGACAAATCCTTTTTTCTTCCCATGAAAATTAACTGAAATTTTTTTCAAGGAGATTAGCTTCCCTGAAAATGCTAAGATCAGACTATCAGCTTCGTCTTCAGTCTGCTGGATGCAAAACAACATGCAGAGACTGCATACTGAAAATTAAAGTGCRGGATGCGCAGAGACGATGTACTGGACGGTGGCATTGTTCTCACTTCTTTGTAAAACTCTGCCCAAGAAAACAAGGGCCTGCTGCTACATGAGCTATGGTTGGAGGCTTACCAGCAAAATCGTGGTGCACGCTGACACTCTTCTTTGCTGGGACTCCGCCGTCGGATGCACCTTCAGCACCTTCAGCACCCGGGATGGAGATGAAAGGTGACGACGACGCTTGCTTGACGGTCCAGGTRCTGTCGCCGYGGCCATTTTGGGGAGTTTCCRGYGGTGCGATCCCCGGGGCCGGGGTGCTCACATGCATTCCCTGCTGCGCTGAAATCGACGTCATTCTGGAGAGGAGCGGACTGGACCTCACTGTGAGGGAATTGGAGAAAGGCTTGTCAACTGGTGTGTGCTCTCCTGCTAATGCAACAGTCTCACTGGTTCATCAAAACACAGTTACAATTGCTGTGAAGCCTGTCTGTTTTATAGAGGTTGCGCGTCTTAAAAAATGATAATGGAAGGTGGGACCAAGGCTAAGGCGGGCGTAAAATGTGGAATCTCTGATATTTCAACGTAGTTACCCTCAAAATGTAATCTCTGATGTTTTAAGTGGAGTCTTTGAAAAACCATACCTACCCACAAACTTAACCCCTAAAGTCCCAAGGCCTTTTTTCCATCAAAAAACACTCAAAGCTGTCATTTCTGAAGCAAAGAGCCAAAAAAAATTTTAAATGTTTTTTTGGCATATATAACCGTAGGATCTTGTACTAGACTTGCATAAGAATGTGTGGAAGAAATTTTAAAAACTTTGGCCATGTAGATTGCAAGATATTTGTGTTTAAAGTGAAGGAAACAAGTTTTTTTTTGCAGCTTGCTCAACTATATTTTTTGGCTTTGAACCTTCATAACTTATAATTTTTTCTCTATTGATTTTGAATTTATTTTTTTATATGATAAAAAATTGAGTTGAAAATACAAGAAAAAAATTCAACAAAAATACACTTAATTTTCACGCATTAACAAATTGTTAAGTAGAAGTAGGTTCAAGATTGAAGGAAAATATAAATTGTTAATAACTCTAAGATGGAATTGAAATACACTAATCTTAACGGTGAGATTGTTCTAGCAATAGATCTTTACCTTATGAACCTTTTTTTTGAAAAATTGTTAAAATTGAGGTCATAAATGAATCCTACAACTTATTTTTTCAAGAATATGCTCTAATTGCCTGAAATCTAAGATTGTCCATAACTTTTGCATAACAAATCCAAATGGAATGAATCAAAGCTTTCCATGTAGGCAAAAACGCAACTCATTTGAAGAAAAATTTTAAATTTTTTTATTTGAAGTTTTCTTGAAAGAGAATTTCTTCCCGCCGACCTAAAAAAGGGCTTTTTGTACCATAACTTGTGCTCCCAGAATCCAATTGAAATAAAAATTATATTTTTGGAAAGCTAACATGTTTTCCTATCTTCTCTCAAAAATTCAAAAGATTAGGACTTATATTGAGATCATAGGAACCCCCAAAATCCATTTGTCCCCCGAGGGCACAATGGGACTTTAGGGGTTAAACTCGAACTTCGTAACATCCATCCCATTAATGAAAATGGAATGATTCAAAGCTTTCTACGTGTATATATAGAAATCTAGAGAACCTATTTCAAATTTTGATTTCTTCAAAAAGAGATTTTTCAAGAAGTTTTATGAGTTGTACGAGTTGCCTGCCGAATGTTGGAAATTTCATATCATGTAATAACTTTTTAATCACGTAGTCAAAAGTTATGAAAATTGTTGTGCCAAAAAACTACTCCTTGGGCACATGTTGTGTGAAATTTTCAAAGAAAAAAAAATGCCATTCATAGTGAGCTGCCTAAAATTGCTATGTTATCAAAAACGGTGCTTGGACCTTTAGGGGTTAAGAAAATTGTCAAATTGACTTAATTTTGTTTTAACGTTGTTTTGGTACTCTAATAACATTGTTTCAATATGGCATTGCAACAATAAATACTTTCATGATACTAATCTAAGTATTGAAAATAGTAATTGTTACCAATGAATATGAAATTAAAGTTGATGCATTATTGTTGCAATCTACATTATGTCAACAAAACTTCAATTTCTCTCTGCATCAACATTGATTTAATATCTACATAGAAAATGATCATTAGTGTGATGCAAATTATGCCAACATAACTTCAATCTCTACTTTTATCAGC
>VACF01001500.1:0-14158 GCA_006891605.1 Pleurozium schreberi | reverse complement strand
CTAGGTCATATGTGATGCGCTCTACCATGAATGCAGCATTGGCATCCATAGATTATCGCAGCACCACTGAGGAAGAAGAAATTGTTGACAACTCTCCAAGTTGAAGGTCCCTCTRGACACTTCTTTGCTCACCATCACCATTGAAACAAAYTGCCTCCAYGCCCAAGYGTCAACACTTGAATTTGCCAAATCCWCATGCTGAGGCCACACCACATAAGCACTTGTAAGCACATGTGAATAGATTTCTGTCCAAACCAATAGCTTGAGAAACTAGGGCTTCRTTCACTTCATCCACTATTGACAAATATTCTYGTCTSRAGGATAGTGGGTCTATCCCCTTGCAGTCTATAAAAAATAGATCAATGAMTTCAAATAGACCCATTTTTTGACATAGGGTTCTATGTGACAGCATTCACTTAGAATCCAAATGAGTCAATATTTGGAGCCAATGGCAACATAGAAAAGGGTCCATTTGGAGTCCTTTTTGAAATTTTAATGGAATGTTCTACTCAAAAACTTCATCAATTTCATCAGTATTAATTTTGAAACTTATTCTAAGTTGTGAATAATAGCAACTTCTATTCAAAATATCTTTAGTTTCAATGGAAAAGTTTCGAAGTCATCTAATTTAGAATTTGACAAAAGAATAAAAAACAATAATTACTTAAGGTTTTTTGTACTTAATTAAGATTAAATGATGACATCAAAGACTACATAATARAAAAATATAACACTGTAACATTTATGAAACAATAAACATATTTACTTTGGATAAATCTAAATTTTTTTGAGCTACATAGTCAATAATGGTCCAAAATAAGCATTAGTTACATCCAAGTTGGCTCTTAATAGCTCTTGTGGACCCCTCAGTCAACTCTTGTCGATTAGATACTAGGCATGTATATCTAAACAATGTCAAAAAGAGGTAGACAAAATTGCCTCCTAGACTTTGCTATTTCGGCATGCCTGGAAGCATGCAAAAACAAACGACAAAGGGGARTAATTACTGTCAGTTGATGTGTTTTTAGTGGTTGTGGGGCTCCTATGCCTTTTTGGTGCGAGGATATCTTTAGAGTTGGCAAAAGAAAAAGCATTAGAAGAAGCAAAGAGCTCTTTGACAAGGAAAAGCACTTCATGTATGTAAAGGAATGATGGACTTTTGAACGATTCATTTTCATACATAGAATTATTATAAAAAATAGAAAACAAAAAATTATATAGAGCAATGTAAAGAGGTCATATGCACTAGAATTCTCCATTCATTTAGAATAGGAAGTCYTGAACTAAATCCGTATGGTTCAATGTAAATTTCTCTTTTTTGTTTATTTCTACATATTTCKTGAAAAATCTKACGGAAGCTTATTTCTTATYTGTCATGTATTATCTTGGTGTATTTGTCCTTTAATTGTATATGCCTTTTAAATATGAAGTAATGAACTTTAAATATGCCAATTTGCCTTCTTGGCTTGACTTAATTTATCTTTGGCTTCAACAACTATTTTTGAAATGGAGGCTGTCAAAAGTAGATAAGGTTGTCTTATTTTGCAAAATTTGTCTCAATTTAATGAATGTGGCCTTATGAAAGAAAATTGAAAGAATTAATTGGAGAAAGAAGAGAACTTGAAGGCAAACCATTGGAAGCTATCTGAGAGAGAAAAAGAAATGCAAGGTAATCATGGAGGCATTTGARACAAAAAGTTGGCGTTTGACATTGTTTGAGGAAGTCATCAATCAAACATCCTAAATTTGACAATGTGGCATMTTAATAGGGTGAAAAKCAATTGCATTACATTTAGGGCTAGGAGCATGATGTGTCTACAAAATTAAACATATGAAGTCTTTTTCTGGTGGTTGGAATGAAAGTATGAATGGACAAACTTTTTATTATCATAGACAAGGTGAGCTAGAAAGATTTCTAAGTTTATTGGACTTTTTTATGCTTCAAATGGTCCTATAGATTTGCATTTTGTAGGTCARACTTTATGACATGGACATTTGTTTGCTAATGTGTCTAACCAAAGGAGAGATTGACTTGTTTTTTAATTGAATCTGCAAATTTTCAACAAACAAGTGGTTTGGGTTAGGTGGCTAGATTCAAGTTATAACAATGCATGAATACAAATACAACACGAATACGTGCATGAATGAAAATAAAAAACAAGACATTAGGGTTGAAAAAGTATTGAAGAGATTTTAAAGACAAAATGTGTTTAAAAACATAGACATGAAGTTCATCTGTGAACTTTGACCACAAATATATGCCTCATATAAAAAAATTACATAAAAAATGCGCCATTCTAATGCCCTCCACCACATGTGAGAAAACAAAATCAAGCTCTATAACATGGTGCTACCCAAACTTCATAGAGGTTGTTCGAAGCATGAACTCCTGCATCCAACCAGATTGCAAACATCGACAAAGTCAGATCATGAAATCTGCCAGTTCATCCACAATACTTCAAAATCAAAAATCATGAAGTCCAATGCCATCATTAGGACAACTCTTGTATCTTAAATTTCCCCTTTGTACCCAAATTGCCAAATGCGGCCGCTTCTATAGCTTTAGGAGCTGAAATAAATCATTTCTGGAGCTCTAAGTAACAAAATACCACCACAAAGAACTCATGCCCGACATCCTTAATCAATAGAACTATGATTTAAAAGTTAATATAAAAAAAACAATTTTTGACGTGGACTTCTTCATTCCATTAAGGGGTTAAATTATGAAAGTGATTCACTAGGTGAATAAACCTATCAGTAGAAATAGCTTGTGCATGCCGATAATCATTAATTCTACAACTCCTTTAGAAATGAGCCATAAAGCACAGCAGACACGAAACACCAGAAACAAAGCAGGAGAGTGAGTACCTAGCAGGACTCTGTGCTTTTGCAGTGTCTTTCTTTGGGGTACTAACTTTTTGCTTCATTCAGGCTAGCTCGGGCAATTTCACCACTCTCCATTTCAAACTTCGCATACCTAATCCAAGCTTTATCACCAGGGTGACATTCTACGCATCTACATGTTTAAAACCAAGGCAAAGAAAGTTCAGTGGAACACATTATAAAGGATAGCCAATATGCAGTAGAAGAAAACCGCGTTGGATTGCCCAAAATTTGCGTTGGATTCCCCCAAAACTGTGTTAGATTAAACAAAAAACATCATATGGTTTATGTTGAAAACCACGTTGAAAACACTGTGAATTGTGTTACAACGTAGGGAAACACAAAATCTATGTTGGATTCTATGATGTCTATGTTTCTCTTGGTTTTCAATACATTTTCAACATGGTTTTCAACATAAGCCATATGATGTTTTTTGTTTAATTTGACGCAGTTTTGGGGAATCCAACGCAGATTTTGGGCAATCCAACGCGGTTTTCTTCTAGTGATGACAAGGCCAAAAATAAGAACTACAACAAAATGCTATGAACGCTACACCCTAAACAGATGAAGTACAGCATTTGAAGTCACCCTTCCATAATAGGGCGGGAGTCTCGAATTACCAAACCTGTTGTAGAGTGACCTTGCCCAATCGATGTCGTTGTATTGAAGCGGGAACATAATATACGCAGCCCACCCGTGATGATTAGGTTTCGAAGTCATCCACCGCTCAAAGATTTGTCGAGCTCCACGCAAATTTCATAACATCTCCTCCATGTGAATATACTTGTACCAAAGCTGGTCGATTCTCTGAAGCAAAGACACGGCCTGAGCAACATTTCCAAACATGTGCTAAGTATATTATGAAGCAAATGGGACAATACATCTGCGCATTCAGTGCAATGATTAGTGCAAAAATAACTCAACATCCACAATTGGCCAAGCAGAAGCATCGTATCCATGCATCAATTCTAGAGTATTAACCCTAAAACAAGATACAAGACAAGCCAAAATGTTACCAAGCCTAAGACCAACAACTTACAGTAGTGAGAATGATGCCGAATGTTGCTCTTCTCGTGCTTAACAGTGCCCCCCCCCCAACCTCCTTGCAGCATTCCAAGCAAAAAATTTTAACGACCCCCTATCCATTGATATTGACAGTCCTCAATAACCACCGATTGTCTTCCAACAAGGCGCACTGCAATTCCCTCTTCAACTTCTTGCCGTGTTCAAGGTAGCGGTCCCAGATGTCCTCCAAAATCAGAGTGGAATGCAGTTGATGCTCTAAGGAATTGGTGACTTTCGATGTCCTACTAACCCTAGAGTTCGATAGATAGGGGACTGCACCTACTTCACAACCGAGATCATAGTTTCTATCTTCAGGTATGGCCTCACTTTGCGTACTTGCATCGTCCACGCGCCGGTGTTTGAAGGCTTCCCCTGAAACCGCAAGGCCTAATGGCAAACAAAAACATCCGCAAGCACATCGTTGAAGGATTCCATTTTATGCAGAACTCTGCTGCCTTCCTCCTTGTCCCAGAAGTCGAATGGCCATTCCAGCGTTGATTTCTCCTCCAAACGTAGCCTCAATGATGCATAGGTTTCGTCTTGAAAAACCTTGACCTTGCTGTAGAAAGTTGGTTCTCCAAAGTTGTCCTCCATTGTCCACATCTTAACTGTAGTGGCCATGTCCGAGAACCCTATCCCAACCCTTAAACCATAAGGAGCTCACTGAAACGCTTAAACCCTAACTCAATGCACGTAACGCCTAAGCGCAAACGCCTCAAACTGAAACCCAAAAACTCCTCCAAGGCAATTAAATCTCACAACTAAATCTCGCAATCACAACAATCGCGCAAACTGCGAGTTGGACACCCAATGCCTCAACTGAAACCCTAGAATTCTTCGAAGGCAACGCGCGCACTGTCTAGCTACACTGCACTGTTCGTTACAATATGCTGTAAAGATATGATTAAAGATATGACTTAAAGATTTGATTAAAGATATGACTTAAAAATACACTATACATGAGTTGTAGATACATTGTAGTACTTGTATTTTGAGCTGTATCTAACTAGTACTATAAGTAAATATTAATTGAACCTACTAAACTTAATTCCTAGGATCCCATTCTTTTGCCCCTAATTTATATCTACCTAAATATTAATGGACCATATTTTTTGTTTCCCTATATTGCTTATAAAGGGCATGCCACTTTTAATGTCTCATAATTTATATGTAAATTTCTTCTAAATTTTATCCAAGATTATTTAAATGTACCCTATATTCCGCAGCACGTGGGTTATTAAAAAACGGGAAGTGTTCTCCCTGAGTACTACTGCTACATCACTAAAGAACTCCAAGCTAGAAACACTATAAGAAACCTGCATTTTTAGAGACGCACCTCAATTTTTTGGAACGGATTTTTTTTGATGTCCAATGCAACAATTCCATGTTTTTATGTCAAAAAAATGCCAATGCATGACATAAAAGCATAGTATTCTTGCATTGGACATCAAAAAAAATCTGTTCCAAAAAATTAGGGTACGTCACCAAAAACACAGGTTTCTTCTAGTGAAAAAAACGTAGTTGTTGGTTCTAAAACTTGTCAATTGTTCTATCAATGGGAACATCTTGATTTGTCCACATGATTGACAGAATTTTATGTCAGACGGAACATAACTTTTGTCAATTGTGAATGACGATACACTTTTGTGAAGCTTTCAGTACTAGTCATCCCCAATTCAGAACCAATCCTCCCAATCCTCAATTCAAAACCAATCCTCTCGAATTCCCCAATTCAAAATCAACCACTGTTATTCTGTCCCTCGTTTTACGCACTTTCCATTTCAAAATAGATTATCCCAAATTAAATACCAAATCCTACTGTCCTCTGCCTCTTTTCACGAAAAGAGAGATTGTCTTTTTCACGTAACCAGAGGCTCCTGAACTAGAATTTCTGTAGTCAACAAGCAAAAATCACTAATGCATAGAATTGTGAGGCAGACAAGGCATGTTCTCCATAAGTTTTGGAATGGAAAAGCAAACATCACTAATACACACAATTGGAAGGCAGAGAAGGCATGTCCTCTTCAGGTACTCACAAGTTGATCAAATAGAAATTTTGTGATGGACAAGTAGAATCAATAATGCACAGAATTTCCAGTACGTACACAAAACTGCAATTATATAGAACTGCAAGCATACAAAACTGAAAGCACACAAAATTGCAAGCACACAATACTCCAAGCCCTGTTATGGTCACATTCACACTCCCATATCCTTTGGCAATACTTTTCCCTTCTTTGTAACGTTAGCTACTATTCCTTTACGGATCACCGACACTCTAATTCTGCGCATGAAAAGTGCACTAAGGTTCCATTAACTACACTCGTAAAACCAAAAAACATAGGATTATAGTGCAGGAAAAACATAGGATTGACGTTAACAACTAATATTCCTCAATGTGTATGCTTGGAAAATCGTATAACATAGGATTGACGTTAATTAACAACTAATATTCCTCAATGTGTATAGTGCATGATGTATTGTATCATTTTCTCCACATTTGTGCTTACACCTCCTACAATCCTACAACTCAGAAGATGTTTTGCATCTATTGTGGGCCTCCCTTGCATAATTAATAGCTATTCACAATTGCACAATGAATAGCATTTAACAACTTTCATGGAAACTACTTAATAGCTTAATACAGAAACACCGAAATGGCTCCATTAATATTAATTGTTTCCCATATGCATCCAAGCAGCACATGTTGCTAGAAGCACGGGGTATGGATAATAACATGGAATTATTCCTTCTACCCCTTCTAAAGAAGCTTATCTGCCTGCTCTTCTAATTTCAACTGAACATGCTAGAAAACCAAAAACTTACATAATGCATGTACATGGTTCAATTGAACTCCTACTGCACGTAATTTGCAGCGCACTGTCACCTAGAACTTTATGGTCTGCTAGGTCCTTGAACCCTGGCGAAGTCCTCAACCTTGTTTAACCTTCCTTTTTTGGCTCCCCGGTGTGCTGTTACTGTCATTTCTTGTCGACTACAGGGCGGCTAGAGATTGTCTTGCATCCTACGTAGCATATACAAATAGACAAATGTTCATTAGCTTCATCGTGACACTCTGTTTGCCAAGTTAGTGTACACGCTAGTCCATGATAGTGCTAGCTTCTTTGGGCTACCTACGGCTATGGTTCGGGTTGAATTTACTTAAGTTGTGTTCAGAATAAAATATCTTCCAATTTGCCAGAAATAAAGAAGAAAACTAGACACTCTATGGACATCACTTACATGAACCATTGCCGGTGACAATGTACAGGTTACACCTATTTCTACAAAATATGGTCACTGGAACTCCAACCCGGCATTTTTTGCTACCATCAAACGTACTAACGTACCTTTAATTCTTGAGAGATGTTCTGCCCTCCAAATGATTGGACTCCACTTTGGGTACTGCAGTTTTCCTCACTGTGATGTCAAGCTTCTTCATCCACACTGTCTTTACTTTACCTTCCAACGTTTCTAGTCGCTGCATCATCATCATCACAAACGGATTTTTAGCAATCTGCTCAATTGGAACAGAAGCAATTTCGTCCCCCACAACCTTCTCTTTTCTCCCTTTTAAAGCTTTGTTTTCTCCATTAAAGTCCTGCCTTTCATTTTCCATGAGATCATGGTTTTCTTCCTCGTCACTCCCGCCTTCATCTGATTCTGCAGCCGCTTTTGCTGTCAACAATGTATGCAAGGTTAATTTCCTCCGAACTCCACTTCCATGCATGACATTTACATTGCTTTCCTGTCTTTGATGACACCCACCATAGCCTTTGTCACGCGCCATTTTGTACCTCACTTCTTCAGAATCAGGTGATCTCTTTAAAATTCGCCTCAGCCGCTGCCTAACTCCAACTTCAACGAACGGGCCAGTGCGACCAAAGTTTACCCGGCAAGCGTTTGCTCTTCGACAATCTTCCGACTTTTTTATTAATGCTGGGTTGTCAAGTTGCCTCTCCAGAGTCGCCACGTACGGTACGACATATCGTCTGGCTTAGACTCCCCGTTTCGAATCATGTTCCATAGCTCCACACATCTCAAGGTGACGCCACGAGTGATAACTTCTTTCACGTACTTGTACTTCACTGCGCTGCTGTACTCCCAAGTATGCTAGATGCACTCCGCAATTTCAACAACAGCCATGTCGGGTTGTTTATTTATGTTTCCAATTGAGGGGGCTAGATCTCGTGACAGTAGCATCAGCTCCTTCCGCCAATCATCCACTCCCACGCCGTAAGTTTTTTTTGTGTATTTGACCACTAACAAAAAATTCCTTGGCAATCCTTCTTTTTGCCTTTTGTCCCTTTCTTTTTCAAGGACTGCACGCTCTTGCCTTCTCTCCTTCTTCCTCTCAGCTTTAGTCTGATGAAGCAAAACTTCCATGTCCCTGTCTTCATGCGGTTCATCATACAATGATGCAGATGCTATTTGAATGGGGTCCTCTTCGTAGTCTGTGTCATCGACGGCGTTTTCGTTCTCTTTGTCATCCACTAAGGCTAGTGCATGAGTCAATGACTTGCGCCTCTACTGAGATGGTTGCACATTCTCGTCTTCAAATTGATCGTCATGGTCGTCATAATCCTAGAAAAAGCATTTGCAGTTCAATCAAAGTCAATTTCTCTTGAAACAGGTTCATGATGCACCAAAAAAAAAGGATCAACAGTGTAATTTAAAATGCTTGTGAGATGAAGTGCTACAACAAAGTTATTAGCACATCTGAAACCATACTACAAAAAACAGTTCAGTAAATTCTTCCAAGGCACGTGACTTCCACTAACTACCCACTTCTTCATCCTCCACAACGAAGGCATTGTTACATGTGTCTCTGCCTCCATGTGCTTCAGATTTTCCATCTCCTCCTGACTTTGGCGTCCTAATGACATGTGATGATGTTGTGCACTCAGTACTCTCCTTTCCTCCACTAAGACTTTCTTCTCACCTTCGCACACCCTACAAGATTGAGAATCGACGTTTCTTGTTCTGAATATAGATTTGAGTAGGCACTGTCCGTGTCAAAACCATTGATCGAGACCTCAATGAAGACTCTTTCAATGCATGCGCTTGGAACGCACCAGCTAGAGATCGATGTATTTCTTTTGTCAAATTCTGTACGGAACTACCTGCATTCCCAGCCACAACATTCTGGAGTTAAATCATATGTGGGAATGAAGATGTGCATTCAAAGCACTACAGACCCTGATGATCACTTTATGGTGAACGGGATACAAAAACACTGACTCACATGCAGTGCATAATTGTCTTCAACATTCTCTCATGCACTTCAAAATCGAAGAACACAAAATTGTTGAAATGCGCGTCCATGGCTCCTTCACACAAAACTTTCTTTACGACTGCAATGTAGTTTACGATTGTCATTTCTTTTCCCTCATTCATACTAGTGGTTTCATATTGGAAAACATCATACCACATCTGAATTAATTGCTTTCATTTGAGGTCAATGCAACTTTTGCATGGACCCTCTGTTTTCATATAAAACTGAACACTCATTGCTCGACCCTCTCATTTAACTGCCACAACATTTTCATTTCTTCTATCATCGTGCATATTCCATCTGCCACCATCGAAATTGTCTACGTGTCCACTCCTCTCGTGGCAAGCATCACCGACAAGGTCCGCATCACTTCTTTCGTCTTCCTCTTCCAATTGCTCCATGTCTTCACATTCTTCGGCATTCATTTCATTGACAACATTTTCTTCTAGAAAATTGTCATCATCATTGCTGTCGTCGTCACCGACAAGCCCATCRGATTCCTCAGAGTCCTCCTCTACATGCTCACGGTACCATTTCTTCTCGTCTCTCTCGTTTGATGCAGACACGACCCTGGAATTTGTGTACACATACACCAAATCAATTGCTCTTTTCGTGTTTAATTTGTTACGAGATTTATTGTGCACAAAAGAGTTACTACTCCAATTGCGTTCACATGCAGATGAAGATACAGGTTGCCCCAATATTCTCCTCATAATTGGAGCAAGGTGTTTCCCGCATGCTCCTTCAAAATCCCACCAAGCATGCGCTGATAATTTGGACTCAGTTGCATCCGACATGTTGTGAAAAGGAAACTCTTTATGTCGGAAAGCCATGAATTCCTTCACCATGTCATGGTACTCTTCAGGTTTACTTATTTGCTTGAATACGTTCATGCATGCATTAGCTGCATGGCCATCATCGGCTAATTCTTGATCTTCGAGAAGGTAGGGATTTAGAAGAGCCCCAACATACATGATATCATTCTCCACTAATTCCCATCGAGCCTAGAATGCCCTTTGTAGTGGTTTCACCTCTTCGGGCTTCAAGCTAAAAGGTGGATTCACTATCCCCGCCACATATTTGTGTATTTTCCTCATAACATGTAGAACTTTGTCCGTGCATGGTGTCTTTGCATCTACGTAACAGAGGCCATACACAACGGGGCCCACCAACTCCACAAAGTTCTTGCAAGTCTTCAAGAATGTAGAGCCCTTTATTGACTTCTTCACAATCAGAGACTTCGTACGACTATCGCCTTTCTTGTCCGACAAAGTCCTTATGTATGTATCCCAACGGGGGTCATTCACACTTTTTTTTTATGCTTTCTTCACCTTCATCAAGCGCTCCAATGCAATAAAATTGGAGGCAAATCTTGTTTCCCCCGGCATCAACAAGCTCAATTCTTTTTCGTAAGTACGAAAAAGTGCAAGCGGCATGTGTCGCTTCCTAAAGAACTTCAGCACCCTGCGTGCCTCTTTAATTAGGGTCTTTATCCACTCTCTCTTGTCCCAATCTTTGAGCAACAAATTCAAGGCATGCGCCACGYACCCTTGGAAGAAAATGTGCGGATACTTCTTCGTTACAATTCTCACGGCTTCAGGATTCACAGTAGCATTGTCCGCGGTTATTTGAACCACATTCTCTGGCCCCACCTTCTGTAGGAATTCGTCCAAAACTGTTGCCAAATACTCTCTGTTTTTTTCAAATCCACTTGTGTCCAATGATCCCAAAAACTGTTCTCTCGCGGAAGACACGAGCATCACATTCAATAGTGGTTGATTTCTAACTGAGCTCCATCCATCCATAGACAATGTTGCACCAAATTTCCGGATACTTTCTTCGGTCCGCTTGTGCACTTCCACCTCAACATCTGCCTTTGCTTGGTCTAACAACTTTGTTCGTAAAGCTCCATACAAAAGAGGGTTGTATGGCCTTTTGAACTCAACCGTTCTCTTCATTGCCTCTTTGAATACTTCACTTCGAGCTACTGCGAACGGTATGTTGGCTATGTAGAAGAAATTGGCCCACAACGTATTCAAATTGCGTCTACCAGCTTCTACAAAACCATCTGTTATTTGGCACTGCCGACAAGGCCTACTATTAAAGCACGGTGGAGTTCCATATTGGCTCGTCAATGCTGTGGTCTGGTTCATCCTCGAAATTGAACGAACTATTTCAATGGGATCTGCGCAGGAGTCTACTTGCGTTGAACGGTCTGAATTCTTTCCGTTTGGCGTAGGATTTGTGACTATTGCAAGATCTTGGCCGTCTACATTCTCATGATCCAATCTTCGTGGGAACATTCCATCACACCAAAGAAAAAAAGCTCGAACTGCAGATGTCAATCAAGAACATAAGCTTATTCCTGTATCACGAGTACTATTTTTCCCTTCATACCCCAAATGGCTCAGCATGCGGCACTTTCGATTTGCAAATTCCAAATTGCATGCTTTGCACTTCATCTTACCACTTGGTATAATAATATACCATCCTGACAAATTCTTACTCATTGTGAAAACCTTCTTCCAAATTCGAGTTCCAAATGAATRAATGATCAATATTCCGTTGAGGCCTGTGCATTCAAATCATCAAATGTTCGTGTATCACATAAAAATATTGAATGAAGCCTTGGAAACCAAAGCCCCCTTGTTCACTGAACTATTACCAAGCAAGAGACACAAGAAATGTAGCTCTAGCCCTTGGAAATATAAGCATTCAGCAAAGAAGAATGACTTGAAGTACATCCTTCCTTCATCTTATACCTCTCAAAACCTGAAATTAAAATAACCGTTGACTACAAGCCCAACGGTCCTTAAATCCGGCGGACGGGCGGACCAGCGGACGGGCGGTCGAACTAGTGGACCGGCAAACTCGCGGATGGGCAGACGGAAGCACCAGCGGACCAGCGGACGGACGGGCAGACCAGCTGGTCCGGATCATTTTGATTATTGACAAACAAAACACAAAGGAAGATAACTTCTCTATTCATGAACGGTGAAGGTCCAAAAATACCAAAATTTTCATATATTCATGTATGAATAGGACAATGAAAACATTTTGCCCGGGGCAAATTCATGCAAATTATAAGGAAGCTATGAATCCTACGATATTAACGATTCAAAAAAGACAAAAGGTGCCATATCCAAAGGGTAAACAAATGTAATAAATCCTGTACTATTTACTAGATACTTATCTACTTTTAGTATTAATGTAGGTCTATAGTTAAAAATGAAACATTTTCCTACTAAATATTGTTGTCTTCCGCATCACAAGATGTCCCCTCCCTCTCCATGAGTCTTCTACTTGTGCGACGAGGTACTGCGGACGGCCTGCCTTCTTCAACGCAATTTTGAAGTTCACGAGAAAATCCTGCTTCCATGTCAACTCTCTCAAATTGTCTTCTTGTTTTTGGAGAATGGTCATCTTCTTCTTCCATCCTCCGTTTGTTTTTGCGCGACAACTCCACTTCACACGCACTCAAAGCCAAGACAACCCTACACAACTTCCCAATGTGATACATCTTCACATATTTCTTGCACAATTTAGAGTCCCAGTACTCTGTGTTCACTTTCTCCCAACCAGGCTCCGCCTTGATGTTGTTGTCCACCAAAACATCAGGCCGCAGATCATGACCACCGCCTCGAGGTTTGGACTTCTTGGTACTTCGACTACTTTCAGCTCCAGAAACTGCAGAAATACTTGCGGTTGACATAACTGCTGTGTGTTTTGATTTTTGAGTGATGACAGTCAACTTTGAATTTGAAAACGAAATTTTCCAAGTCTTGAACTCTTCTTAGATTTACCACATATAAAGACCGCGTGTCGAAATCTTCAAGCATGTAGATATGAGGTTCGGGAAAGTAACGTAACCATGTATCGAAAAAAGATATTTGACCCCAACTCTCCACCACATAGAAGCAACCATTGCGGTGAAGCAATAGAAGCACTCCAACATGGCTTGTTTCCTCAACGGGAGAGTTAAAGTGAGGACCCAAAGCTTGGCCGTCCGCTCATATAGCCGTCCGCCTCCAGACCTAGAGGCGGACCCTCCCCAAACCTATCCCGGACGATGCGGACCTCCCCCGAACCTGCGGACGGGCGGACGGACCTCTTGACCGGACGGGCGAACGGACCCGCGGACGGACCCGCTGATGGCGGACAGCCATGGCAGGGCGGACGGCCACAGTAGGGCGGACGGCCGAGCGTCCGCCATAGGATTCTTTCTAATTTTTTTTTATGAATTTATGAGTGACAGCTTTGTGCCTTTATTTACATTCGGAAACGCTCTTAACTTGCAGCAATGTTAGAGGTTTACAACTACAGTATTGATGGTAAATAGTGTTACCCATACTAACTATTTTGAAAATGATATAAGTTTTTACTCTTCATGAATATTTTTACGGACTACATGGATCCTAATAGTACTATAGTTGGAAAAACTTTGTACGTATAGTTGGTAAAAATATTCATAAAGAATAAAAACTTATGGTTGTTTTAAATGAATTAGTGTAGGTAACACTATTTAGCATCATTAGTGTAGTGAACTACACCAATAATGGAATATAATGTTGAGCACCATAATGAACCCGAAAAATCCAAAATGACCCTTGAATTTCTTGAGTTCCTAGAAGGCTTGAGTTTGCTCTAAACTGAACTAGAAGCTAACATTTCGATGGTGTTGTACGAATTCTTTTTGAATTATAACCGTATAAAATCAAACTAGACATGTTAGATTGTTAGAGTTCACATTAGAAAATAAATCACAACAATATATTAGACGAATTAAAAGATTATAATGTTTGATCATAGGGTGTTAAAAGTGCAAAAGGGATCTAAAATGTTTCATTATTTCAATCCTCTTTTCACATGTCTAATCTAAAAATTTGGTCACCATAAAATATGAGGTTAAAAGTAGTATCATGCAGAACCCCAATC
>VACF01001499.1:0-12627 GCA_006891605.1 Pleurozium schreberi | reverse complement strand
AACATGGTTTGTGTAGACAAAATAAATTGGACATGCTGCAAAATACCCATAATTAGTCAAGCTTTTCATGAGGGGACTTCTTGTAAATCTTGTCATTGGTCTATCTAGCCCATTTTTGGACTAGTGGTTAAAAAAATGATGGCCAAGATGATAGTAGAAATAATTATGGTTATTGCCAAATCCAATAGTGATTTTTTTTATCACACATTTAATAGTGTAACATTGGTAATCAACTTCTAAAGACCTCAATCCAATTTCAATAAAATAAGTGGTCAAAATACTTAGATTATATTTTTCCATTACTTCTAAGTGAGTAAGCATATTCAWTATAGTCCCTATTCCAATTGCATACTAATCTACATTTRTTCAACATTTCAACCTAYAAATCATGATTACAAAAATAAATATAAAATCTTCCTAAATATTTATACTCTACAGTGTGTATTTGTTGTATATAATGTGCTAAGATGAATTATTCCATATAAAATTTTGACTTCGTCAAACTATGTTTTTGTTGTAGAATAGAAAACATCCATTATGAGAATAAAGGAAGCCTACAAGGTATTTGGTTTGGTTTATGGATAGCTTGATAGAAAACAGTTAACATGATAGAAAAGGGTGATTGCAAGAAACACTTGTCCTTTTTTTTGTCCCCTTGACCTTCACCAAGTAGTTTTTTGCTCATAACTTTTTCATATTTTGTTTTTTTGACTTGAAATTTGCATTGGAGGTGCACACAAAAGTTTTACATGTTGTATAATTTTTTCAGTTTTTTTAAAATTATTTTACTATTTTTAAACTGCCCCCAATTGGGTGTCTACCTTGGCCATTTTGGGGGGTTTTAGTCCTATTTTTTACCCCAAAAAGCAAATTTTGAGCTGAAAACTGGCATGCATGGTCCTCTAGTATAGATACACAAGTCTAGAAGAGATTTTTTTGAAAATACTAAACTATCCAACTTCCACATGTGCTCAAAGTGCACTACCAAGGTACACTTGTACAGAACACAAATATTCTTTTTGAAGATGAAGTTTATTGGAAGAGAAGAAGCATCTTTAACTTAGAAAAAATAGGGTTTTTTATTTTATTTTTTTGAATTTTTTTACTGTTTTTAAAAAAGAAAAGAAAAAAATATATATTTTCATTGTATTTTCCATTGTCCTTTTTTTGTGCATAACTTTTAGAGGTAAATTTTCTTAGGTCTGAATTTTAGGAGACATAATATCCTCATTGCTCTTTAATTTATCCATATTTTATTTTATTTAAAAAAAAATTATTCCAAATGTCACATGACTCATGAAAATAGGCCATTAGAGACAAAACCGGTAAGTGTTTCTTGCAACGATCCAAAAAAAAGTTGCTAATTTAGCACAAATACTCTATACTTGCCTCCTAAGCATGATGATTATAGAGTACACTTTCAAAATTTATTATATTTTTGCATGGATAAATGTTAACCASACGATCACCTATGCATTAAAAGCAAACAACAAAAGAAGACTAAAGATTCTTTGTTGTAAGATTTACAATYAATAATTGGTTGCAAGGTTCTTTTCTAATCACTATTCTTTCAAATGAAAATAAAACAATCTTAAAGAATATTTTATAATATATATTTTTTTCTTAGTGGATGAAATAACTAATTTAAACACAAATCTTAGAATGACATTGTTATCTTTGGGGCGAGTGTGAGTATTTTTAGACAAAAGAATGCAATTTGATCTATAATATATTCTATCTATTGCATGTTTCATGTATTGCATTAGAGTTGTTACAACATTTTACAACAATTCATTGTGTATTAAAAAATAGAATTTTCTTTAATCTTCAAATAGACCTTCCTGTATTACCAAGAAATTCATCCAAACATGGATAAACCCTAAAGGACCACTGTTCCCTGAGGGGACAAAATGAATTTCAAGCAAGTTCTTATAACCTAAATTGAGGGTGAAACTTTCTTAAAAATTTTCATAAGTCAAATGGACAAACTTATTAGCTTTGTAGGAATATAATTTTTATTTCAATTGGTGCCTAGGAGCAAAARTTATACCACAAAAAGCCTAGAATTGAATTCAACAGGCAACACCAAAAAATCACAAAAAAATAAAAATAAAGAAATAAAAAAATCCTAAATATTTTATATTTTTGTCTACTTGTGAAGCTTTGATTAATTCTATTTGGCTAGTTATGAGAAAGTTAAGGACAAACTTGTTTTTTGGGCAACTTCAAGTAGGGTAGCGTTTGTAAGTCCGCCGTTGTGGCAAGTTGTGATTGGCAGTGAAGATCTCAAGTTAAGACCGATAATACAAGAGTGCAGGAGTTTCKAGAATGTTGTTTTACGGAATGCTTTGAGCGTAGAAGGTTTGAGTGCTTTGCTGTTGGACTTGATGAAAGCTTGAAGTACGTGATGATTTGACACTCCGATGATGTGTCAGCAAGTTAGGATGAAGTAGAAGTGCATTCCGGAAGAACAGTTAAGCACTTCTTACGCCATTCTCACACAATTAGAGTGCAAATCATGAGAAACCAAGAGTGACAACGWACACAGAAGAGATGTGCTCTTTACCGTTTGGACGACGAGGTAGTGAAGAAGACAAGCATTCGAATGGARTGATTCCCAAACGATCGACATTCCTAACAATTTGCAGACATTTCCGTGTTCCTGAGCCGGAGAATTTGATATTTTGATGCCCTGGCTGTCGTCATGCACCTGTAAGTTAGCATTGGCAGTTGTAAAGATAGCTTCGAACAGGCCTAGGAGCTTTAGTCWKTTTTTTTAAAGTAAGGAGCATCTCGTGGCTTCCGGGAAGCATCTTTCATTCTTTTTCAAGTAACCGTTTGGGCTGATGCAAATTCCGATATTCGCCAGGCTATGGTCCGTGTTGYCATGTTTTTAAAATTTGATTTCATAGAGGGAGCAGACTTTTATGTTTTTTAAAATTTGATTTTACACAGATAGCAAAATGTAAGAGCGACGACTCCGACGAGCAATTATAGAAAGGCGCGGAGGAAACTGCAKTGGTTGCATCCACATCAGGTATCGCCGAAAGATAGGACGGAATAGTTGTTGGAGGAGGATCTATGAGAAGCACAGAACTAGTGCGCACTCAGATACTCTCGTCATTCTGCTTGCCAGAGTCTCAAGTGCAGCAATGGCTACACAACCGCCGAGTTGATTTTGATCTCTGACGTCTTCTCTCGAGCTCAAACGAGATAGGAAAGAAGACCATGGGAGTAGCACGATCGAACAGGATGATACGTGCTCTAGCGAACTTCAACTTGTGAGATCCCGCGGAAGAATGTTGCCACTTTAGAGCCCTAAGCCATCKCGAAATTTCGGATTTGGTAAGCATTACGATTCTTTGTCGAATTTGTTTGGTGATCATGAAGCGTGCACTTGACGATGAATATTGGAGCTTGCGTGGAGTCGTTTCGACCACGTAGGTCTGCATTCTTGAGGTTCATAGCTATTTCGTAGGGTTTTAGCTTTTGAAATGTCGCATTCTGGAGTTCGGTGATGTTCAATCAGTGATGTTTTTCGAACGGAAGGTCAATAGTATGTTGTGATCTACTATACGAGGCTTCCGAAATTGGAGACCGTGTTATAAAATTTAGCGTACCGCTAGGTCTCACACATTGATAGGCTTTGGCACCAGTCATCGTTGATGGTTGCGAATGGTTGCGAGCTCCAAATCGTAGCTTGTTTTCAAGTCTTGTCAAGCTGAATTTTTGGCTAATTCATTAATTTACTTTATTGGCGACGCTGACAATTAACTTAGGTGTTTCAATGACGTTGGTGTCCTGCGTCGCTGTACCTTCATACATCTAGAACTTTGCAATCGACCCTCTTCTTTGACAGCACGATCTTTGAGCAAGATGCTGGACAGTACTCCCTCATTGGTGAGCCGAAAGGCGAAGTCGAGAGAACCATCTCAAATTCCAGAGGAGCAGACGCTGATCGGCGAGACAGACATGCCACAAGTAATGCAGGCGCATGCGCTGCGCATCGCCTCGGAAGCTTTGGACACGCACAACGCGACGGACTTCAAGGAGATCGCTTGCTACATTAAAAAGGTACGATAGCGAAAAAGTGATCGGCGCAACCTTTGCTATCTTTATGTGGCTGGAGCCATAGCAACAATGCATCTATATTCGAAAGTCAACGAATCTAATTTCACAATATTGGATTTGGACTTTTAGTTCGAGCACCGCCTCACGGGCAAGCCACCCCAATTGGCCGTCCGACCTCTACAATTGGCCGCGGCCGGCCAACTTTTTGGCTTCCCCGTGCGTGCCGTTGGGGAAATAACTGGGGCCGGCCCGCCCAATCCCCAGGTTTGCTTGATTGGCCGTACGCGGTGGGGATGCTCTTATGTGGTCACTAATCACTCCATCACTACCATGTAAGACATTGATTGTGGCCGAGATCTTACAAAACTCAAAAAACCACAATAGGGCCACTTCATAGGTGAGACGGTATGGGTGAATTTTTGGCAAAATTTCGCCATACTGTCAGAAATCTGACCTCTCTGGCTTCATCCCTCCAAATTCTGGCCTAGGTAGTGAGGGCAGCAGGGGGGACATTGGTCCAAAAAAAAAGCCCTAGTGACCACTATGGAAGAAATAACCGCAATGGGCTGTCTTACCTTAATCACTCCTTCACCATCATACAAGACATTGATTGCAACCACTAACCCAATTCTCATTTAAGGTACTAAACAAAGTCTGTCATAGATTGATGCAAGACTTTAATGGTTCATTCCCTAGGTGTGTTTTGTGTGTCATAGGCTAGTTCACCTTATACAGAACTTATCTTATCTAAAACTTCCTGTAACTTAATATATTATTCTATGACTGTCAAATACCTGAAGACTGTCAGTTTCCACTCTGCACCTAAAGAGTCAAGATTCAATGCTCTTTGCAGTCTGCACTCCCTGCAGCACCCGCCGTAAAACAAGCTCTCTGGCGCATTTCCTCTACTGCAGCTGTACGTCAAACGGATACTTCAACTAATGCTCACACGTACACTCGCTTTGTTGCTGATTGTGTGATTTAGCTTCACCAAGCGCTCGATCAGTTGCGAAATTTTTTGCAGTGGACTCTGCTCTTTCGTGCTCCGGACGTGCAGCCAAGCAAACAACCCTTGAACGTTTGCTTCTGTGAAACCGAGGTAAGTTGAATTAACTAGTCTTGTTATTTAGCTTTGCTTTTGCTGTGTCAAATTGGTGCTGCAGATGGTGGTGACGATAGCTGTGCTTTTCCCCACTCTTTCTTTGAGGATAGTACGAAAAAGTAGAGAGGCCCAGAATCGCCATTTTTTGCTGTTGGGTATGGCGACTGGCCGATGTTTTCATTGGTGTTCTTATTGGTGCAACAATGAGAATTCCAACGCAGCAAATAATTTAATTGTTTGAAAATTTTGTTGAAGGTCAATGTTAGATGTTTTAAGATCGCTTTAACGACAAATTTTAGGTGCATATATAGTGAGGAACTGAGCCTCTGATCAAGTGGCGCTTCTGGGTGTCCTTTTCTTAGGAAGTAAGGTTTCTTGTAATATGAACTTAGTTGGCGTGCGAGGCCTAATAGCATAGTTAGGYTGGTTAACCTCTTGGATGTGCCTAAGCATAGTAGCAAAGAACCTCAGTGGTTCTTGGTTTCACCTGAGGGTTTCCGAGGACTGAATGAAGCCGTTTGATTCCGTTCTCTGATTTCTATTTCAGTGATAATGTGATTTTGCTGTTTACGTTTCTAATCTTTGCTTGTTTATTCACAGCTTAAGAAAATAGTCTTTAGAAATGGAATTCAGAAAATGAAGTCGAAGGCAATTGAAACGCAACTAACAAATGATTTCGCTTTCGGTAACATATTTCCAACAGTGATATGCTCAAAGCAAATGCAAATTGTTMCTTATTTGTGAAAGCTTTTTTTTTTTGTCTTTTACAGACAATGAAGATGAATCGATCATCATTTCTTGCTGTTGTTGCCGCAGTTCTCGTGGTCGTCATTCCCCACACTCAAGCAGAAACAAGTGAGGTTCCTTYRWATTTCTGTACTCACATTGATTAGAAATAAACTTCAAARTMTACACAATTCATGTCCAATAAACCTTTAATTTGTGACGAAAAGTTTCTACACTATCGAACTTTTATGTTGCTGATAGAATCTTTCATATTAATGAGACTCTGAATCCGATTTCCTTTGAAGCTATGGACGCTTTTTTGTGTGAACTCGTTGAACTCACAAAGAACGACTCTACATCTGGGGTACTGTGTTTACATATTGAGTTGTACATGGTCGTTTAGTAGCACGATGAGTACTAAGTTAACRTAGTATAAGGTTGTAACAACATAACTCTTCATTTCAATCTACATATTTTTTGAGTTGTACATGGATGCTGAGTAACAAGATAAGTACTTCCATATTTCAAAGTTGGAGAAATATGGTATTCTTCATTTCAATCTACAGATTTCTATTTTTTATTACAAGAAATCTCTTGTGAGTCTAGAAGAAACAAGAAAATAAGTGCACACACAAGGGGTTATATTGTAGTGTCTTGGAAGCTGATTGTATTGAATTATTGTATCTCTGTGCTGCAGGTGAAGTTTGCTCGGGAATCGACTGCCAACAGGGGACTTGTGTCCCTCTCAGCAACAACTCTTACCCCACCAACATCTTGTCACCGTATCTATGCGCGTGTAAACCAGGGTGGCAAACTGTGGAAGGGCTTCTGACCACTTTGCCTCCTGTGCTTACTTTGCCKTGCACTGTTCCCAACTGTAATTCCTATACTTCCTTACCAAGAGATGAGATTGACTTTCTTTCTTGCATAACATTCTTGAACTTTAAGGCAGGGTATCTTTTGCTTTGCATGAATCAAGGCCACTGTAGAAAATCTTGAGTGCAAGCTCGCCCATGTATTGTAAGCCACKGTAACACAAATRTATCCTTGTTATASCRATACTGWAGAATGCYCCCCCCCGCCTTCCYATTCAAGAATGTTATGTTTGTGTCCACAATTGCATAGTGTTTTGTCAGTCGTTTTTATGTCAGATAATCTACTTYTGTAAATATTGTTCCCTTCCAAAATTTAATTGATCTCTCTCCCCATTTACAGTGAACTCGATAACACCCTTTGTTGATGGTTATCGCAGATATGTTGAAAAGGAATTCATTGTTGGCCCTCATACGATCAGAGTGTTGTGCCTTCAGTGTTCTTCTAGTAAGTGTACTTCTCCACTTAGAGTCTCTTTCACTACTAGTACAACTTAATGAAGCTACTAAGTACGGTAGGTGCACCTTCAAAATGGGTTAATCTCTACAGTGCCAAGCCCAAATTGAGCCTCGTGGTTTCTTAGTAGGCATTTGGGAACTTCCTATTGTTAAACTCTATTGATTTCCTCACTAACGCATGCGATCTGTTCCAGAAGAAATGAGGTCTGGTTACGATGGTGCCGATTACAACTTCTGTATGTGTCTAGACATGAGCATTTCTTCAAGTACTATGGGATGTTATGTGGTCTAACTGTCTTGACATTGTGTGGTTTGGGGRCCTTGGTTKYAGCTGATTACGATCTCACAGGGCAATTAGTTTGGCCAGGAGCTGGAATTCTAAATGACTACCTAGTRAATCACTCGCATCTTCTTGATGGGCACTCTGTCATTGAACTTGGATCAGGCGTTGGTAAGAAATCTTCCCTATTGTGTTTCTAGAGTGATTGTGAAGCATCTAGTTTTTCACCTTCATAGTGCTTTCCAGATAGGATGAGAKTGTTCACTCTGAAAGAATATTAATGCTCCAGTTGTCGTAGTTTACACCTGGGATAGTTCGATTTGTTATTAAAAATTTGAAGTATCCTCTTGCAAACATTTTACGAAGTTAAAGTATGTGTGAAGGTACGTATTAGGAATCAACATTGTGGGAGGTGGTTGTAGGTCTCAACGGTTTGCTATGTGCCCAATATTGTCGTCATGTGGTCATGACTGATCACAACACTACCGTATTAAAGGCATGCCACTCTACGCATGCTCTAAACCTCACCATCAATATATATATTGTCTTGTTTTCAACTCGCCAGACTCATATCATGTTAAGAATCTTCACTGGTTAACAGTTGTTTATCAAAGYGGTGATTGATGTCGTAGGTCATCACGTGTCCCCCGTCTGTAGCTACTTGAATACCGGTATAATCAAATCAGAGTTTTAAAATTTGATTCGAGCTCCAAAACTGGTATCTGAAGAAACAACGGTGYTTTCTAATGCAGGTCATGAAGAGAAATGTGGAGTTGCAGGACGCGGCTTTACAATCAAGTACGATCTTATGGATCAAGCCTAGATTTTTTGAAAACACTTGGCATTTCATTTTTATTTTCTTTAGATTCCTTCAGCTAAATGCAACATTTCTACTCCGTCCTCCATGTGCGCAGGATAGTTGACGGAGCTCTKAATGTTATGACCTCTTTTTATTTGAMCRTGCTTAACGGCCAATATCCCCACATCTGTTTTCTGTTTTTGTAGAGTTGGATTGCGAGGAGCTTGACTGGGGCAATGACGATCATTTACGACACATCAAGGACAGTTACCCTGACGGTTTTGACCTCATCTTGGGTGCTGACATATATATCCTCCTACCAAAGTCTTCACTTACTCAGATTCTGYTTKTGCCGAACTTTGGGTCATAAGTGGAAAGGAAAATCACTTGTAGWGTTTCTTACATAAGCATGTAGACCCTACTTTTACATATGTTTTCAGGTTACACGAAATGCATACTGATGTTGTCCTTAGGTTTTTCTTATTCTGTCTTTGCTACTGTTGTTCGACTCTGCTGGCATTTTGCCTCTCATTGTTTGAGCTTTGCTGAGTGTTCGTAGAATAAAAGAGGGTTTGGTAGCAATGGACCCGCTTTTAGTATTTCTCCTTGACCAACTGGATCCACGTTATCATCAAAGTGCTGTAAAACCCCTGTTTGCCACCGTGAAGGCCCTCATTGAGCTTCGCCCTGCAGGAGCCTGCAAGTTCATTCTAGGCTATGTATCAAGGTTCAAGAGGTTTGATACCAGCCATATCTGGGGTTTGTTGTTCTGTTCAAGTAGAAGCCCCAGGACAGTTCATATTGATGACATGATCAGAATCTTGTTAACCAGAATCTTGTTCTTCTTGAGTCTCAAACTATTTATCCCCCAAGTGTCCAAGCTTATAGAGGGTAATGATGTCGTGATCGATATGGCCTCCATGAGAAGATCCTTATCCTCGCAAATCCGTGAAACTCGAGCAACAACAGCAACAACTGTCAGTTGCAAACTTGATTTCTCGACTACAGGAGTGTCTTCTTCTYCATCGCCGTTTTTGAGGGCTGTGGTGTTGGCAATGGCCATGGAAACTGGCCATGGGGGTGGGAAAGGCGCCCCCAAGATGAGGAGTTGGAAGAAGCTGTTGACCCAGTTCGGGGTATGCTTCGCTATTGGGTTGGTGGTGGGGTGGTTGACGCCGCAGCAGTGGCAGTTTTATGTGCCGGAGTCGGTCGCTGGCGAGGGGAAAGATGGGGATGTGTTGTTCGGAAGGTCCATGGTTGGGGATGTGTTCACTGAGACGAAGATTTCYGCCGAGATCGGCAACACTTTCGCAGGTGAACCAGCTATGAAACCTTGAGCCTCAAATTTTCAGTGCGTGTAACAMCTTCTCTTGCAAAGAGTTGTCTTCATGCACATTTACTGAATCTAAGGGTTCTAGAATTTCTTGCAAGAGTTGCATCTTCGTGCTCTCGTGCTCTTGCACCTGGCTAGCTCTACGTAGTTGTGAATTCGGTTTAGCTAGGCTCAGTCCAAGAGAATTCCTTGGGAAGTATGTTTGAACTTCATGTCAATGCTGGAAACGAAACTCTAGTCGCGAGCTTAGATGTCCTGCCTATGCTGTCCTTCGAAACTTTGAGCGTCAAATGTTCAGTGCATCCAACAACTTCTCGAGCAAATGCTATAGAATTCCTTGCAAGAGTTGCATCTTCATGCACATGTACTGATGTACGTAGCTCTTTCACTGAAAATGCAGCTGACTAGCTCTACCTAGTTGTGGATTCTGTTTAGCTATGCTCAATCCTAGACAAGTAATAAGTTTGAACTTCATGACATCGCTTTAAATGGAACTCGAGGTATGAAAGCCCCGAGCTCAGGTGACCAAYCTACGCTGTCCGTCGAAACCTTGACCCTCGAATTCCCAGTGCATCGGACAACTTGTTTTTTCAGGAGCTAAAGACTTTTTAGCAAGAGTTGAATTTGCGTATGTAAAGCGTCATATTCGTGCACATGGACGTAAACCTTTCACTGAAAGTGCGTGTGGGTAGCACTACCTCTTCTTGTGGGTTTTGTTTAGCTATGCTCAATCCAAGTGAAGTCCACTGGCAGTTTATGTCAACTCAATGCCAATGCTAAGACTGGAAGTTCAGGTATAAAAGCTGCGAGTATTGGCTTGCTAGACTCGCATTGTTTTTAGCTTTCCTAAAATCTATCACTTGCACGGTTTGACCCACAAATCTCAAGAAATTGAACTGCTTGCTGGCTCTCTGTGTAGGATGCTATCATATTCGCCTGCTACTTCAATTGCTTGCTGTGATCTCAATACTTTGAGTCAGGAGGTGTATTATTACTCAGTAGAATTGCGGTTTTAGTAGCTTTCCTACAAGTTGTTACTCAAAAGTTTTTGTGAAGTATTGAAATTATGAGTACTCAATGGTCGCACTCATATTTGCAAATGTAATTTTGTATCCGTTTCTTAAGTAAATAATTTCGAGTGATGTCTTGTTGGAAAGCCACTGAAAGTGCAGCTTTTTAGGTCCGACGTCGTGGTTTGAAGGATGATGGGAAGTGGATAGGTAACGCTGTGGGAAATATGATCACTAGCAGGTGGTGGGGATGTGGAGGTGTCTTTGGAGCCTCGAAAGCTGCTCATCGTGGTGACGCCCACCTACACGCGGCCCTTCAAGGCGTACTACCTGACGCGCCTGGCGCACACGCTGAAGCTGGTGCCTCCACCGCTGCTGTGGCTGGTGGTGGAGATGCAGTCGCAGTCGCTGGAGACGGCGACCCTGTTGCGGGAGACGGGGCTCATGTACCGCCACTTGGTGTGCGACAGGAACCTCACCAATGTGAAGGACCGAGGGACGTACCAGCGCAACACCGCCTTGGCCCACATTGAACAGCACCAGCTGGATGGCATCGTCTACTTCGCCGACGATGACAACGTTTATACGCTGGAGCTCTTTGAGCAGATACGCCACGTCCAGTTCGGTTCCATCTCTTTCTCCTCCTTTCGCTTGCTGATATTCGCTGCTGCTTCTAACTGCTTTGAAAAGACTTTGGTAAACCGAGGAGTCATGGATGTGTCGTGACCCATTTGATTGAAACATATTGTGAAAATAAAAGAACTCAGATGGTACCACACTTACATGTCACCAGATGGTATGTTCGCGCTTGGTTAGGAGCAGCGTTAATAAAGTTAATCTAGTCCACATGTGCACCTGAATACATTTTTAAGACTATTCTTAACACCAAGTGCGAACTTACCTTGAATAGAGTAAACGATGTACTGACCTTGTGTGTGTTTGGGCAGGCGCTTTGGCACTTGGTTGGTGGGAATGCTGGCACCAGGCAAGTCCAGGGCCGTCCTGGAAGGTCCTGTGTGCAGAGACGAGAAAGTGATCGGGTGGCACACGAATGCGAAGAGCAAGCGTCTGAGACGGTTTCATGTGGACATGTCTGGCTTTGCCTTCAACTCCACCATCTTATGGGACCCTCGCCGGTGGAAACGCCCCACCTTGGAACCCATCCGTCAGCTGGACACCATCAAGGAAGGTTTCCAGGTCAGTCCAATTCATCGTTGAGACGGTCCTTAAACATTCTCTCTTTTAACTCCTAAGTGACCACTCTACAATAGAATTTCAATTATAGGTGGGGTCAGAGTTTGCAAAGGTCTCTTCCTTCTTTCCTTTTTGAACCTTGCACAATTCTGAGCTCCAATTCTCGTCAGAGATACAAGCACGCATGCTGAGTTTTGTCCCGATAGAAATATTTCTCTAAGAATCACTTCCTATTGCGGAATGCAAGTCTCTCTTTTATAGTAACTTTCAAAGCATATTCTATCATTTAAAGATGAAGATAAGCTTTCTATTGGGACATTTTGTTACCTTTCTTGATGAATTTTTCCAACTCCTATGGAAGCAGCCACTTTGACCAAAATGTTTCAAAATTTATAGGTGCAATATTGTGAAACATGGTGCTGAAGCTTGGTCGCTACTGTTTGCTAAATTTTTCAGAGCAACGAGAGTGAGATGGGTACTTTACATATCGACCATGCAATAATTCAACTCTTTAAAGTCTCCATATTTCATTTGTAGAGTCATTTAGAGACGAGTTTCTGCTGTTGTGCAGCAGAATTCACTTGGTCTTCGTTTTATCTACTCTGGCAGAATTAATAAATTCTGAGATCTCTCTTGGCTTGTGCAGGAGACCACGTTCATAGAGCAGTTGGTGCCAGATGAAAGCCACATGGAAGGACGACCGCCGGGGTGCCTAAAGGTGATGGTGTGGCACCTGCACCTGGAGGCGCCCAAGGGATTTGCGTATCCTTCTGGTTGGACT